>BJCM01228335.1:0-49216 GCA_018326385.1 Flaveria bidentis
TGAGAGGGGAGATCATGCTCGATCTTCCCCTTGCCAAGAGTCTTGATTCTTATGTTGTAACGAGCCTGTAATCGTTAGGTTTTTATCAATGAAACCATTCAATTATAGTTCGTATTATTGTTTGACTTTTGGTTTGTGCTGCTGTTTATCCTTCCGTCAAGAACATGCTCGGATGTTTATCGATCCAAAACCGAGTTCACACCCTAGACTTGGGTTTTATTTCTTTTCCTTCTTTTTCTTCACTTTATTCTTCTTTCTTGACTTTTTTTAAAAAATTAACCGGGTGTTACAAGTCCACCCCCTTATATAGGTTTCGTCCCCGAAACTTGTTATTCCTCAAAGAATTGTGGGTAATGCTGTTTCATTTCTTCTTCGGTCTCCCACGTAGACTCGGATCACTTCCTGTGCTTTCACTGTCCATGCACAAGAGGAACAACTTTATTTCTCAGTCTGTTCTCTTTTCGATCTATGATTGCCACTGGTTGCTCCACATAATTGAGCCGTTCATCTACTTCGATATCCTCCAGTGGAACAATCATATCATCATCTGCTATACACTTCCTCAGATGAGATACATGGAATGTCGGTTGAATTCCACTTAACTCATCTGGTAATTCCAATCTATAGGCCACCTCTCCTACTCGAGCAACGATTCGGAAAGGCCCTATATACCTTGGGCTCAACTTGCCTCACTTTCTGAATCGGATGATACCCTTCCAAGGTGACCTTCAACATAACCCGGTCACCCACCTTAAATTCAATCTGTCTGCATCATTTATCAGCATACGACTTTTGTCTATCTTTGGCTGCCTTCATAAAGGCCTTGATCTTTTCAAGCTTCTAAGTCATAGCCTCGATTACCATGACGCTCCCTAACTCCTTCTGACCAATGTCGCCCCAACACACGGCTGTTCGACATCTCCTACTGTATAACATCTCATAATGGGGCACACCAATGCTGGCATGATAGTTGTTTTTATATGAGAACTCAGCTAAAGGTATGTGGTCATCCTAACTTCCTCCAAAAGTTTGAATGGTCCTCTCCGACTGACCATCAGTCTGGGAATGATACGCCATGCTGATATGCAATCTCGTTCCCATAGCATCATGGAATTTCTTCCTAAATTTTGATGTAAACCGGGTGTCACGATCAGACACAATAGACACCGCCACACCATGACGAGTCACAATCTTCTTAATGAAAAGATCAGCCAACCTCTCGGATTAATATGTCTCGTGAATCGGTAGGAAGTGACCACTCTTCGTCAAACGGTCAACTATCACCCATATGACATCATACCCTTTCGGGGTATGCGGTAGCTTCATGATAAAATCCATGGTGATGTGCTCCCACTTCCATTCCAGTATATCCAAAGGTTGGATCCTTCCATACGGCTTCTGATGCTCGGCCTTTACCAGTAGACAAGTAAGGCATTTACTCACATACTCCACCACCTCGTGCTTCATACGCAACCACCAATAATCTTTCTTCATGTCTTGGTACATCTTAGTAGCACCAGAATGAATGGAGTATCGAGTCTTGTGAGCTTCATCCATGATCTTCATGCGTAGATCCCTAAAACGAGGATCCACATTCGTCCAAATCGGGTTCTAACAACAAGTGTGTTTTCACCCAATTTCGTAACTAGACCTCTCATTCTTTCCGAGTTAAGATGATATTCTTTCAATGCCTCATCTTGAAACTCTTTCACTTGCTTCATCACATCAGAGGTCATGATTAACTGGTACGCTTTGACCCGAATCGGTTCGGGTCTCTCTTTCTGACTAAGGGCATCCGCCACCACATTGGCTTTGCCCGGATGGTAATGGATTTTGTAGTCATATTCCTTTATAAGTTCCAACCATCTTCTCTTCCTCATGTTCAAATCTTTCTACTCAAAGAAGTAGTTCAAGCTCTTGTGGTCTGTGAATATGGTGCACTTCGTCCCGTAAAGAAAGTGCCTCCAAATCTTTAACATGAAGACAACAGTTGCTAGCTCCAAATCATGAGTAAGGTAGTTAACCTCGTGAACCTTCAACTGTCGGGATGCATATGCTATAACATTCCCTCTTTGCATTAACACACACCCCAACCCCGAGTAGGAAGCATCAGAATAAACCACTAGATCTTCATTCCCATCGGTTAATGATAGAACAAGAGCTTGAGTCAATCTCGCCTTCAATTCTTCAAACGACCTCTCTTCAGCTCGACCCCATGCAAACTTCACATACTTCTGGGTCAACTTAGTTAGTGGAGAAGCGATCTTAGGGAAGTCTTGGATAAATCTTCTGTAGTGGCCCACCAAACCCAAGAAACTACGAATCTCGGATGGTGTCTTTGGAGACTTCCATTGCATCACCGCCTCCACCTTTGCCGGATCCACCATAATCCCGTTAGGATTCACCACATGACCGAATAATTGTACCTCGCACAACCAGAATGTGCACTTGGAGAATTTGGCATACAACTTCTCCTTTCTCAACGTCTCTAAAACCTCCTGAATGTGATTGGCATGCTCCTCTTCACTCTTGGAATAAATCAGGATATCATCGATAAATATAATCACTTATTTATCCAACATTGGCCGACACACTCGGTTCATCAAGTCCATAAAAGCAGTTGGCGCGTTGGTCATCCCAAAAGACATAACAAGAAATTCGTAATGACCATAACATGTGCGAAAAGTTGTCTGAGGGACATCCTGCTCTTTCACCTTTAGGGTTGATGGTAACCCGATCGAAGATCTATCCTTGAGAACCAACTTGCACCTTGGAGTTGATCAAACAAATCATCAATTCTCAGTAAGGGGTATCGGTTCTTTATCATCAACTTGTTCAGCTCACGATAGTCAATACACATCCTCATACTACCGTCTTTCTTCTTAACGAATAAGACCGGAGCACCCCAAGGAGAGATACTCGGTCTAATAAACCCCTTATCAAGCAGTTCTTGCAATTGGTCCACGAATTCTTTCATTCGGAAGGAGCCAACCGATACGTGCCTTGGCAACAGGTTGGTAACCCTGTATCAAATCAATATAAAACTCGATCTCTCGCTCAAGTGCACTCCTGGTAAGTCTTCTGGAAACACATCTGAAAAGTCACACACAACCAGGACATAGGCTAGCTTGGTGTCGGTATTTCCACATCCTTCACATAAGCCAAGTAGGGGCTACATCCACGCCTCGTACACTTTCCCGCCACCACCATTGAGATTACTTTTGGGATTGTCGTGACCTGATCCCCATAAATCATCACCATACTCCCGTCAGGCGCTGTCAACCGAATCATCTTCTTGCGACACACAATGTTTGCCTCGAAATCCGCTAACCAATCCATCCCAAGAACCAAATTGAAACCACCTAAGGCCATTACGAATGGTCTAACCGGAAATTTATGACCTTATAATTCCACGTCACAACCTTCTATTGCCTCAAAAATCCTGGTAGACTTACCTATGGCAGTTTCTACATCAAAGGGCGCATCAATACTTCTACTACTAACAGGAAGTTTAGCACAGAAAGCTGCAGAAATAAAACTTTTTACTAGCACCAGAATCGAATAACACAGAAGCTAAAGTTTGGTTCACTAGAAATGTACCGGACACAACATCAGGGTCCGTCCTAGCCTCCTCCTGTGTCATAGTGAATGCCCTGGTGCTCGCCCTTGGTCCTTCTCCTCCAGTCTTCTTCACCCCAGAACCCACAGCCCTCGGCTTCTTACAGTCTCTACTCATGTCGCCCTCCTCACCACAATTTAAACATCGGACCGTACAAAAGTCCCTTGCTACATGCCCCATCTTCCCACATTTGAAGAAAAGTTCGACCCCAGCCTATATTCCCCACTATGCTCCTTTCCTCATCTACCACACTTCTTCGATCCTGCACCAGATGTGACCACACGATGGTCATCCACCCGTGCCTTCTTGTTACTCGTCGGGGCACCACCTTAACCAAACCTTTTCCCATTTCAATTCCGGTCACCACCCCCTTTCCTTCTACCTTCGGTCACTACCACAGTCCTCTCATCATACAGTCTCCCTGCCAGATCCACCGCCGACCTAAACGTGCTTGGTCGGGCAGCGATCATGTGCCTGCGAATATCTGCTGGCAAGCCTTGAATATACCTCTTGATCTTTCAAGACAGAGGCGTCACTTGATCCGGCACTAGCCGTGCCATTTCATTGAATTTGGTGGTGTATTGTTGATGTGTCATGGTTTCGTTTCCAGCTACAGGAATTCCCTTTCCACCTTATCCATTTCCCGATGAGTACAGAACTCCTCAATTACCAATTTCTTCAACTCAGACCACCTCATTCTTCCAATTTCCCGACTACCCTGGGCTTGGACTATATTGTCCCACCAACACAGAGCCAAGACCACAAATAAGTGGGAAGCAAACTTCACTTTCTGGTCCCCTCGGCACTCGTTGATATTCAGAACAACTTCCATTTCTCTCACCCATCGGTGAGCAGCAGGAGCAGTGTCGTTACCATCAAAAGTAGGGGGATTGCATCATTGAAATGCCTCGTAACTACAGCCTCGTACTGCCTCCGGCATAGGCCTTTCTTCTTCTTCTTCTTCTTCATCATCAGATAGAACCGTCTAAGTCTCGGGCTGTCTTCTTTCGCCTGTAGGTTTACTCCTTTCCTTTCTTTCCCCATCTCTAACAGCCTTTATCACTTCGGTCACCACACACGGTAGGATCGTCTGCATGACGTGATGCACTTCCTCCATGACCGCCTCCTTCACTGAGGCTCTCAGATTAGCACTCTCATCTCCAACCTCCGGATGAGGGCTATCGGGTTCTTTATGAACCACCTTTTTGGCTCTAGGCCTTCCTCTCGTGACCCTCGTGGTTCAGCACCACGTCCACCACCACCACGATAGGCTTTCGATGATCTACCACCGGCCATCCTCTAACTTACACTGAAAGATTTAAACACCAACACGGTCATTCAAGGGAAGAACTCAGTTTATGTCAAGTACAGTAAGTCCCTAATTGTAGTGGCCAGTTGTGATTAGCCACTTATATTCTTCCTCATACTCCAAGCATTACTTATCCTAACTACATCAATATCTAAATCTACAAGCAGCACATACACTACACCACATCACATGCGCACATAATACCGGTTAACATTAAGAAAATACCTGATGGCACGCAGCTACTCGGACCGACATCCCTTCCCTTTCCTTCCCATTTTCAGTTTAAGTTTATGTTTATTTTGAAATTTTACCTGTTTCACTTAAACTTTGGCTCTGATATCAACTTATAAGGCCCCGTTCCCGGGATGCTCACAGCTGGTCAATCATTGCTCATAAAAACTATAATTACATTTAACTTTCATAAAACATCGCAGCAGAATCATCAAAATAACTTTTTTCATTATAAATGCTTTTGCAAAATGATACAACATTTTTTACACAATTTCATTTGTTCGCATTACAATGCAAAAACATTAACCAAAGAATGTCATCCAAATGCCAAGTAGCTACCCCGCGCCATCCTCAGCAATGCTCACCTGCTAATTGGAAAATGCATAAAAAGTCAGTGTTGTTGAGTGAGTCCTAGTTTAGCATAAAACATACTTTGTATTCATTAAACCGTTCTATACTTTAACATTTGATCACACATCATACGTACACATAGATAATATTGTTATTATATTCATCATTCATTCGTTCATCATTACATCTTTTCATTGCGTCAACACCATGAAATTTACCCTTCCGTCATGCATAAAGCTAGTACTGCGATGAAGTCTATTATAGACCTTCCATCATGGTGCACAGCAGCCTGGCCACAGTACCAAAGGTAAATTCAGGTTACCATTGTCATGTGCTATGCCCTTCCGTCATACATAAAGCTGGTACTGGGCCGAAGTGAATCATAGACCTTCCATCATGGCACACATCAGCATGGCCACAGTACCGAAGGCAAAAAACAATGATTCCATACAAATGGTTAATCACAAAGAAAGACCCCAATGTTTATCCTTCTGGGGTAGCTAACCCGCACACCGTTGGGCTAACACCCTACATTGGGGCGTGTCCCGACATACAAGGCTTGAAAGACTTACATTTCTTTCCATTGTTCATTAATGCATTCATTCATTCATCATGTTCCTCTTTCATTATCTTCCACTTTACGTTACATAATACTTTCATTTTATTCATTAACATTCGTCGTAAAGCCATGGGAAAATATTCATACATCACAAGGAACATAAACATAACATTCAATCATCATCATGCAGGGCATCATACATACATAACATACATTATGCATAATCATACAACATCATACATCATCATCATACATATGCATCAATCATATATCATAACATGCCCATTATAACATCTATGACCTCAAAAGTCAACTTTCATTACCCCTGAGAATCTCCCAAGTCAAAGCCTACATTTCACTTTTTCCCAAGAACTCAGAAAATATTCTAAGTGCTCATCCGTATTTATTTAACTTCATCCGCATTTGTCATCCGTATTTCCTTAACTTCATCCGCATTTGTCATCCACATTTCCTTAACTACATCCGCATTTGTTCACACTTAAACTTTCTCATCCACATTGACCTTACTCATCCGCATTATCCATCTGCATTTCACATACTTAGTCAATGCTCATTCGCATTGACTTTCATCCGTATTTCACATACTTAGTCAATGATCATCCGCATTGACTTTCATCTGCATTAATATTCATCCGCATTGCACCTACTTAGTTAATACTTATCCACATTGACTTTCATCCGCATTAACATTCATCCACATTTCTCATACTTAGTCAATGCTCATCCGCATTGACTTTCACCCGCATTAACATTTATTTCCGCATTAACTACAATTAGACAATTATTCTAAACCCATTCGCACCTAAACATCAGATTCAGTTCCCATACACCATCTATCATGTTCTAAGCTTAAATCTTACCTTCTAAGCCTTAGAAACACAACCATAACATCAACAAGTATGAACATAATCCAACATCACATCGCAATCACATCATACATACATTCATACATACGGGTTTAAAACCCAGTTTTATAAAAACATTCATTCATGCATTTCTAGCCCCAAAATCAGTTACAACCAGTAAAAAAAGGGTTCTAGAACTCACCTTTGCAGCTCTTGAGTATGGCTTCTTCCAAACTTGTTTGCAAATTGAATTCAACCGCCCAGAAACCCACTTGAATTCGAATTCTTCCTTGTTCTTCCTTCAAAACCGAGAGTTCTCTGGTGCTCTTGCCACTTTCTCTCTCTAAAATCCAAAGATTTGTGATGTGCGTGACATATGGGCGGCCATACCACCTTTTAAACCCACTTTTCAATCATTTTGTCCTTTTGGACACTTTTTACCCCTAGACATGATAGGCCACTTTTCCAGGGAGTGTAAGGCACCAAGAACAAATGGTGGCCAAGCACAGTCCAGACAAAACTACACTGATAAAGCTACCCAGAATGACAAACCAAAGCAGCAAGCTGCTATTGGTGTTGAAGAATGAGGCTTTGACTGGAGCTTTCAGGTGGAAAATGCTTCTCCAAACCAAGCACTGATGGCAGATCATGATGAAGCCAAGGTATTGGAACATCTCTGTACCCCTGAATGCATTGCTAAAGTTAATAGATACAGGTCCTACAACTTAGAAATGAGATCTAATCTTGAGTCCTTAAACATTTTAAAAGATAATTTTAGAAAGTCTAAAAATGATTATAAACTAAAGATAGAGGATTTAGAGAAAACTATTTTAGTTCTAAAACATGAGCATACAAACTTTAGGGCTCAAATCAAAGATCTCATAACTAAGCTGACTGAGTGCTAGGTTGAGCTTGTGATCAGCAACGCCAGGGCGGAAAAGTGTGTTCTTGAAGAAGAGACCTTCAAGAACATGATATCCTCTTCCCTGCACAACAGGGTTTGTTATCAAAACAAGCAGGGACTGGGATCTAATGAGATAGCACCTCCACACATAATCTCTTCTATAAGATCACCTAGGTGTGGAACTTGTGAAGATGCGTTTCCTTTTATAGAACCTTTGAGTGAAGAGGATGATGAAGTGATAGTGAATAATTCCTCTGAGAAGAGTAAAATGGATGATTCTAAGAAGGGCCACTATCCTTCAGAGGAGAAGAAGACTATGATGACCAAGTCAATGAGAAAGAACTTGATCAGAAAGAGCAAAAGAAAAGCTAGGAAGGCTCAAGAGATCAAGGCTCCTTTTGACTCTAGGTAGAAACAAGTTTGTATCTCTACAGGATTTGAAGTAGTAAAGACTAAAGAAATCATCCTAAACTCTTCTGCTAAGAGTTCTGGTTCATGTTCAAATCATCTTCCTACCAAGAGGAAGACTGATCTGTTGTGTACCACTGCTACACAACTTGGACCATCCAACTCCAAGAACAGTGCTTAGCCTAAAATGACTGTCTCATCATCTGCAAAGATGAGGGTGGAGAAGGGTTGTGACCAAAGTCAGTCTTGTTCTCAGTAGAAGGCTCTTAGGAAGAAGAAAATGGAGTGTGTCATGTGTTAAAGTATTGCTCATCTTCCTAAGGATTGTCCATACAATCCTAAAGGTACTCTTAACATGACCAAGACAAAGACTTCCAAGAGTTCAAAGAAGATTCAAGCTTCGAAACGAAAATCTATTTCCTTCGGAAGCTCCAAAACTAAGAAGAAGGCAAGTGGAAAATTGCTTTCGGAAGATAAGTTGGTCTCGAAAGGAAGGAATACTTCCGAAGAACTGAAGTCTTTTGCAGAATCTTCCGAAGGTCTAGTCATCAAAACTTCCAAAGTCTCAAAAGCTTCCGAAGTATTGAGGTCAAGTCCAAGCTTCCAAAGGTGGTGTGGAAGTCTAAGAAAGACCAAGTGTCTGAAAATTCTCCATTAACAACAGTTCAAGATCCTTAAAGCACAACCATAGGATCCATTACTATTGCATTAATTTTTGTTTCTCTTAGTGACCCAAGACAAATAAAGCTTGGTTTCCAAATGTAACTAATCATTTTCTTTGTGCAGGGATACCTCAAGACAAACAAAAATGCCTGGATCATTGACAGTGGCCATTCCAGGCACATGACAGGTAATGGGTCACTACTTTGGAACTTTGAAAGGATTGATGGAGGGCAGTTGCTTTTGGAGGAGATGAAGGTGGTTACATTTCTGGAAGGGGCAAGGTCACAAATGATAATCTCAGCATTGAATAGGTAAACTTTGTCAAGGAGCTTGGGTATAATTTTCTGAGTGTATCCCAATTTTTTGATCAGAGTCATAACATGCTCTTTACTAAGCATGAGTGCATTGTTCTCAAGCCTGTGGTGGTCATTCCTCATGTGCATATTCTGCTTAGAGCCCCCAGGAAAGGGAACATGTGCAAGATGGACTTGCAAGAAACCTCTCCCTCTAGAGAAGTTTCATGCTTTCTATCTAAAGCCAATAGTGATGAGTCTTTCCTATGGCATAAAAGAATGTGCCATGTAAACTTTAAGAAACATAAATAAACTAATTAAGAATGATTTGGTAACTAAAATGCCAAAGAAATAGTTTACAAATGATGATCATTGTGTTACATGCCTGAAAGGGAAGCAACATAAGGTATCTCACAAGCCTAAGGAAAGAATGTAAGGCCCCATTCTCGGGATGCTTACAGCTGGTAAATCATTGCACATAAAAAATACATTTTCATTTATCTTACATAAATATTGCAGCGGAAACATTCAAAAACAACATCTCATTTCATCACAAAAACTTTTGCAAAATAATACATTGTTAATCAGTTACAAATACATTGTTGCATTATATCACAAAAGCATTATATAAATGGATGTCATCCGAAAAGAGCTGAGTAGCCACCTCGTGCCATCCTCAGCACTCATTACCTACCAACTGGAAACACATCAAAGTCAGCGTTGCTGAGTGAGTTCTAGTTTTATAAAATAAAACATACTTTTCTTTCGTTAAAAATGTTCTTTACTTTCATGCGATCATACAACATACGTACACATAGATAATATCTTATTATCTTCATGATTCGTTAACTTCCGTTCATTCATTCATTCTTACTTTCATTCGTTCGTTCATCATTACATCTTTTCCTTTCGTCATCACCATGAACTTTACCCTTATGCTCATGATACTGGGCCTAAGCCTATGATAGACCTTCATTCATGGTGCACCGCACCTCTAGCCACAATACCTAAGGTAAAGTTCTGGTATACCATTGTCATGTGTTATGCCCTTCAAGCTTATTGTACTGGACCTAAGCCTATAATAGACCTTCATTCACGGTGCCCAGCACCTCTGGTCACAATACCTAAGGCAAGCACAATGGTTCCATACATATGGTCAATCACAAAGAAAGACCCCGATGTGCATCCTCCCGGGGTAGCGAACCCGCACACTGTTGGGCTAACACCTTTTAATGGCGTGTCTCGACATACAGTGCTTGCAATACTTTCATTACTTTCATCATTCATTAATGCATGCATTCCCACTTCATGTTCCTCTTTTCTTTATCTTTCACTTTACGTTACATAATACTTTCACTTCATTCATTAACGTAACACGTAAAGCCACAGGAAAGATAAACATACATCATAAGGAACATCAACATACACATACGATATCATCATAAAGGGCAACGTCATACATACATAACATGCATAATCATGCAACATCATCATCATGTCCAACATGCTCTCTAAGGCCTCAACCGTCATCTTACATGAACTTACGGTAACCTTTACATCAAAACTTACATCTGCACTTTCCCCCGAAAGTCAGAAGTGAAACTATACTTTTCCTCAGGTGCAAGAGCCCTATTTGGGCGTATGGACACCCTTCAGTTGCATGGCCTCCATGCGATTGAACCTCATGCGATTGGACCAATGCGGATGAACACCTATGTGAATGAACACCCAATCGTGCGAATGGACCTAATGTGGATGGACTCCATGCGGATGAGTCCCATACGAATGGACCTAATTCGGATGGAACTAATGCGGATGAGTCCCATACGAATGGACCTAATGTAGATGGAACTAATGCGGATGAGCATTTATGCGACTGGGCTCCCAATCGTGCGAATGAACTCTCAGTCATGCGAATGAACCCCAATCATGCGAATGAACCCTCAATCACACCTCAATCGGCCGTATGGCCTCCATTCGGTCGCCTAGCCCTAGCTGGTGCAGAATGCAGTTCATCCCGAACCCAATCTGCCACTTTCGACCTCTAAGCTCATCTAAACCCATTCTAAGCCCAAATCAACCATCCTAAACGATAGGAATGCATACCACAACACCATTCAAGCACACGCAAGCTCAAAAGCCAGGACCAAATGAATCATACACACACATAAACATACTCAAACGGGTCAAACACATACACACACACATAAAAACCCGATTTTCAGATGTGTTCCAGCCCCAAATCATTAAAAAACGTTTAAAGGAGGGAACCTAGAACTCACACAAACGACCCCAATGAGAATAGCCTCGATTTGACTCGCTACACAACGATTTTGCTCAGTTGAACCAACTCGAACCAACTTTTTCTCCCCTTTCTCTCCTTTCTCTCTTCTCCTCGTTCTTTTGGCTGAAAATGTGAGTGTGGGGAGAGGGTAAGGGCTGTCCTCCCCCTTTATATACCCTCACTCACTCAACTTTCTTTCTTTGGCGAGTTTGGTCCCTCGACTTAGGACTTTATTTCTTTTTCTTCATTCGTCGGCTTCAAAATAAATAAATAACCGGGTGTTACAAAGAAACTCCATCACTACACCCCTACACTTGTTACATATGGGTCCCTTTGGCCCCACCAGTGTAATGAGTCTAGGAAGGACCTCTTATTGTTTAGTGATCACATATGACTATACAAGATTCACTAGGGTCTTCTTCCTTAGAACTAAGGATGAGACTCCTGAGATTCTGAAGAATCTTATCCTAAAGATTGAGAATCAATCTGATCACAAGGTCAAAATCATAAGATGTGATCAAGGAACTGAATTCAAAACCAAATCGTTGATACATTTTATGATGAAAAAGGTAATACAAGAAAATATAGTGCTTCCAGGACTCCTCAGCAAAATGGAGTTGCTGAAAGGAGAAACAGGACACTGATTGAAGCTGCAAGAATCATGTTGTCTGACTCTCTTCCATCACCTTCTGGGCAGAGGCAGTCATTACTGCCTGCTATGTGCAGAATAGAGTTTTAGTAGTTAAGACTCATGGCAAGACTTGTTATGAACTTTGGCATAAGTGGAAGCCTTTCATTGGTTTTCTCAGGTCATTTGGATATCCTTGTACCATCTTGAATACCAAAGATCAAATTGCCAAATTTGCTGAGAAATCAAATGATGGACACTTTATTGGATACTCTTCCTAAGCCAAGGCTTATAGAGTATACAATCTCATAACTAAAATTGTTAAGGAGTCAGCTAATATGACTTTCAATGAACACACACCCTGCGTAGCTGGTTCTGGTCCTGATTGGTTGTTTGATCTTGATATAGTTACCAACTGTTTTAACAAATCATAAGAGGTTGTGTTGATCTTCATGCTATTACAAGTATATGTAGATGATATCATCTTTGGTTCAACTAATCCAAGGCTCTTCAAAGAATTTGAGAAGCTGATGAAGGACAGATTTGAAATGAGTGCCATGGGGGAACTCAACTTCTTTCTAGGAATTCAAGTGAAGCAAGTTGAAGATGACATCTTCATTTGTCAGTCAAAGTATGTTCAAGATATACTTAAGAGGTTCAACATGACTGATTGTAAGATTGCTAAGACACCCATAGCAAGAAACAACTCCCTTAGACCTGATCATGAGGAGGAGTGTGTGGATGAACACCTTTACAGTTCTATGATTGGGTCTCTTATGTATCTTATAGCTAGCAGGCCTGATATCATGTTTGCTACATGTATTTGTGCAAGATATCAAGCCAACCCTAAGATGTCTCACCTTATCACTATCAAAAGGATTCTAAGATACCTCAAAGGTGCTTCAACACGTGGTCTATGGTATCCTAAGAATTTTGACTTCAATCTGTATGCATATACAGATAGTGATAATGGTGGTTGTAACATGACTACAACGTCTACAACTGGGGGATGCTGGTTTTTTGGTGGAAGGGTTGTCTCATGGCAATGCAAGAAACAATCCTGTGTCTCTGCATCAACTGCTGAAGCTGAATAAATTGTTGTTGCAAGCTGCTGTGCTTAAGTGCTATGTATTCAGAATCAAGGAGACTCCTATTCACATGGTGGTTGCAACATGACTATGGATTAAACTTCAAGGAGACTCCCATTCACATAGACAACAACAGTGCTATTTCTATGACAAAAAATCTTATGCAACACTCAAGGACCAAACACATCAACATCAGGTATCATTTAATTAGGGATAATTTAAAAAAAAGGATTAATTAAACTAGTCAAAGTCCACACAAATGAACAATATGTTGATCTATTTACAAAAGCTTTTGAAGAATAGAGATTTAAATATCATATATCAGCTATTGGGATGATAAACTTTGAGTAGGTTTTTATTGAAACTAATTCTTATTATTTCTTAAAATACGTGTGTCCTAAGTTGCCTAGTTCATCACTTTCATAAGCTCATGTTTTCCTTGGATGAAAATCATTTTGAAAACTTTCCTTAGATTTTTGAAAATTTCTGATCCTCGGAAGATATACTTTTATCTTTGGAAGAAAATCATGCCTTCAAAACAAATAAGTGTTTAGAAATTTACCTTTGGAAGAAAATTTTGAAATATCTTTCGAAGCTTAAATACTTGTCTCAGACACTTATATGTTTCCAAGGACCATTTTCTTCTGAAGCAAATTAACTCTCAGAAGCTTTGTTCATCTCGACAAAGCATTCAAGTCTTAATTCTTCTTCTGAAGCAAAATTTTCACAACTCTTAGGAAAATCTTCCGACGTCAATTTACCTTCGGAAGCTTTTGCAATAAAACTTCCGAGGATAATTTACCTTCGGAAGCTTTTTGACTTCCAAGAAAACTACTATTTGAGTAAAGATAAACTACTTTTTCAGAGGTGGGACTGACAACCAGATTTCAAAGTTTATCCTCTTTCATTAAACTTTATCTGAAATTCTTTTTCATATAAAAACCCAACGGTTTCTCCCTCTTTCTATCATCTCCTTCTTCCTCCAGACCTAAAACACCAAATTTCTCTCTAAATTTACATTCTTTCTTCTTTATTCATCCTTAAGCTTTCTCATTATGGCCAACCTTAACCACAGAAATGATCCTAACTTCTCCATGTAGTCACAGGCAACACAATCAAGTTGCTCTGTTACACTCTGAGAAAGATCCTTATTTCTCAGAGGTTTGTCGTTTCTTAACTCTATCTTGCTACTTCACCTCCCTAACCATTGATCCTACTCTTTATGAGGATCAACTGCTAGAATTCTGGAAGACCTGCTAAGAGGTTGTAATGGATGGGGAGAAAGCATTGTCTGTCATATTGCATGGGAGAACAATCTTCATCACTCCAGCCATGATTAACATGCATCATTAGCTGGATGACAAAGAAGGTGAGGTGTTCTTTCCCAAGGAAGTTGTTAACCAGTCCTTCACGCAGATGGGCTATGAGGGAGACTACTCTATGAAGACCTTTAGGAAAGGGAATGTCTCATCCTAATGGAAATTCTTGCTCCATGTGGTTATCCACAACTTATCAAACAAGCATGGTGGATGGGACCAGATTCCTAAGGATCTCTCCTTCATTGTCCATGGGATGGTTCAAGGGGTTAGGTTAAGGTATTCTCAGTTTGTTTACACTAATCTGCTTGCAAACTTGGACTCCTTAGAGTATTACATGTTCCCTAGATATGTTCAATACATTCTTAATTGTGAACTGGGCTCATAGTTAAGGGGAACAAGTAATATTCTTAAACTGGGATAGATGAAGCCCAATATCTTTAAAATACTGAGAATCCCACTGTTGGCTTCTCTGGGGTAGAAACAACCCTTGTTCGAAAAATGTTAGAGCTCATTGCTCAAGGTGACAACCTAGCAACACCAGCTAGTGTCGAACCCACACCTTCTACTTCCTATCCACCTCAATAGCCAAAAATCACCCTCACTTACCAATGAAAACACAAACGAACCCCTACAGAGACTATTCAGTCTATGCAGGCCCCCATATACTTACCCACACAGGAAGAAGTAGACACTGGAGCTCCCACTTCTCCTGAGGAACAAACCACTCCCATTCATTCAATGATCAGTGATGAGGTTCCTAATGCTCAACCTAATTAGCTCATAAGCCCAAATGCCTTAAGCCATCACTTTGAGTCTCAATAATCAAGTGATCAACCTTCAAGTGACAGTTACCAACCCCAGCCTTTAGATTTAAACCAACCAATCCCAAACCTTGACTTCTATACTGATGAAGATTTAGGTTTTAGTGAATACCATGATTCTTTCTTCTTTTCCCCTACTCAAAAAGAGATGAGTGCTCCCGAGTCTCCTATTTCTATCCTCCATCAGTCACCTACTACTGAGGTGGACACTTCTGAACCTATTCAGGACTTTCATATGGAAAAGGCTCTCACTTTTGCAAGTGATTACATCATTAAAACCTCAACCATGGCAACTCAGCCCATTGACTCCTCAACTGAGGCTGCCAGTGAGCGGAGGAAATCCAGCAGCCACTGAAGTTGGTCATGAGAGAGAGGACTCTACTCCAATCATCTCATCCCCTAATGATTCTTCTGATGAAGGTGAGGGGAATCTAAGACTAAAAGTGCAAAAACTATCTAAAACATGCACCCATTTAGTCTCCAAGGTTAGTCACCTTGAATCTTGAGTGACTACCTTGCAGAACAGGGTCAATGATCAATAACTTGAGATGTCTTATCTCAAGGAAAAACTAGCTGGGAGACCTTTAAGAGGAGCTCAACCAGGAACACAAGAACCTATGAGTGTGATTCACCTAACTCCTAGCTCACCTATGCAAGTGGGTGATGCTACCAAAAAGGGGGAGAAAGTCATTACAATCACAAAACCAATCAGATAGTGTGGACATTGAGGACTAACCATTCTCACTTGCAATTGTGCACACCCAGCAACTTCCTCAAGTTTACATTGATTTGGATTCTATAGACTCCTTCATACAGATTCTATTTAAGGAAGGGATACAAAATGCTATGTCATCTCTACCAACTTCAAATCACATCATTGGGTGGAGGTATGATAGCAACAGAAGAGCCCTCATCATTCTTAGAGTTCAAGGGCAGCAAGAGATCTTCAACTTTCAGACCTTGAACTTATATGAAGGTCTGGATCTAGTCAACATGCCACTTGTCAATCCAAGCCAATCAAGACAAGCTGACAGGCTGGCTCAAAGAATCCAAGACAGGATAACTACAGAGTTCAGCTTCAGAAGAAGACTAAGGCAATCAGGTAATGCCATCGGTCAACCGGATATTGAGGCAGATCCTAAGTTTAGTTTCATAAGAGAAACCTTGAATGAAGGCCCAGTGGTAGAACCTAAGAGCCCTATCCCATCAACATCAATTGTTATAGAGATCCATACCCTTTTTGAGACACCTGCTGGTGGAGGTGCTTCTCAACCTCTCTCTGGCCAGAGCTCAAAAGCTACATCAAGAAATGAAGGCCAAAGCTCTCTCCACCCTGATTCACAAAGGTCTGTGAGTAACAAAGGGAAAAGAAAGATGGCATCTAGGAGATTAAGGAGGAAAGAGAGAGAGAGAGAGGAAAAGGAAGCTGGGGGAGAAAGTTCCTCTTCTGGGTCTGCAGGAATTATGGAAAGTGCAATCAGGGTTGTCCCCATACCAAACACTCAGGATGATGAGTTGAGGGCAGTCAGGATCAACTACTTGCAGACCAGGAACTATGACATTGATAATGTCATTTCTCTCCCCTTAGAGGAACTAAATGAACTGGTTGACATGGAAAGGTCAAAAGAGAAGAAAGAGGCTGAAGATGCCAAGCTACTAATTCAAATGAAACATGACATAAGAAAGAAAAGACTATATAAGCATGTGCCTACTCTCTCCCCAGTTCAAGAAAGTCCTGTATTTAAGGATGTGGTTCAACAAGAACCTTAGGTAGATAAAGAAGAAGACAGGATCAAGATAATCAACTACCTGGTTGTAAGAGGCCTCTATCAGGTAGAAGCACTTCTTCCCTTATCATATGACTATTTTGAGTTTGAGTATCTCTAACAACTTGAACTAGAGATAGTCAAGAAAAGAAAGACAACCAAAAGGAAACTAAGCGAAGAAGCTGCTAAGTCAAGAACCATCATCCAGAAGAGCATGAAGAAGTCTGCGGACAGGCAGATGATGATGAGCTTCTTGAAGTTGTATGGATTCTCCAAAAGAAGACATGGCCCCATTTCCCTATCCACTATGGATGAGCACATCAGGGTGATCAAACAAAAGATAAAGAATGGAGAGCTGATTGACTTACACTCCCCTCCAAGTCAAGCTCCACCTGAAGTGGAGGTGAAGGTTGAACAACCTGAGAAAACACAACCTGAACCTCATGCTAAATCTCAGCAAGCTTCATCTTCAGATCCATAGCAGGGTCAACCTCCCTCTCCTTCTGAACCTGTGAGAGAGGAAGACCCAACTGAGAAAGACAACGAAGATCAATCAGGTGCTGCAAGCCAGTTTTCTCAGTTAAAAGTGACAAAGAGAAAGAGAAGGATGGCTTCAAAGCCAAAGCCAAAGAAGAAGAAAGCTGCATCATTTTTTGAACCTCAGGATGAGTTAAAACATTCTAAGGATGTGCAGCCAGAGGATGCTACATCAACTCCTATTCAAACAGCTCCTCTACATCAGGAAGGCCCATCTTGTCCTGGACATACACCACAAATCCGGAAAGATGGCATGTCATTAGAGAACAAGGCATTGGAGACATCTATACTTGGCAAGACATATTCAATCTGCCTCTACATGATCTCCTTGATATAAGGAGACACTTTGATAGTTAGAGGGATCCTATTCATCTCATGAAGAAAGGGATTGTCATTATTCTAATGAGGACTGCCAATATCTGAAGTCTACTAGTGTTTTGGTATCATTAGCCTAGGGGGAGTTTGTAGAGATTATATGAACAGGCTGATGCAATCCAAACACCCAAAGTCTCTCATGCATCCTGCACAAGTACATTGAAGAAGAATGCTTCGGAAGTTTCACACATGCAACATAAATATTTTAAGTGTGAAATCTTCCGAAGCCAAGACCAATATCTTCCGAAGCCAAAGATGATGTCTTCCGAAGCTTCAGAGACAAAGTCTTCCAAAGCCAACACTTGAAGAAGGATTTCTTCCGAAGACTTTTAACAACATGCTTTATCTGATGTACTTTTCCATAAGATGGACCCCTTTCCGCTGCAACTCTGTAAAGTCACCAACTTACATGAGTTGGTGAAAAGGTCCATGCTTCTGGTAACTGTACATTGAGGTCTTGAGTCTGTAACTTTATACTACTTCATGTACTTTATCCATTTTGTAATATATTAGGATCTGAGCTATGGCATGTCTTAGTCACAAGTCAAAAGGCAATATGCCTTTTGACTCTATAATTGATTTTGTTTTGTGTCTAGTCAATTATATCCAACTGGCCTTCAAAGTATGGCCAGCTGTAGGATGTAGTATTTGTATCTCAAGTACTTGTAAGTTTCCTTTATGCTTTGTAATTCTTGTGATAGAACTTGAGAAAGAAATATATTGCAATCTTGAAAACCATCTCCTTGTGTATCTTGTTCTCTTGTTCTGTCTCTTACTTACTTATGTTTTTGTATCATCTATTGTGGTTAATCTAGTCTCACTATTTGATTAAGTTAAGTTACTCTCCTCTTTGTGTTTTGTGTAGTAAGTGACCACCCTTCAACGGTCCTGCAATAATTATTACCTTGATGTACGTATGATGTTTGATCACGTGCGATAGTAAAGAAAATGTTTTAACAAATGAAAGATAATATAAAGGTTTATAAAACTAGAACTCATTCAACAACTTTGAATTTTATATGTTTCCAGTTGGCAGGTCATGCACGGGGTGGCTACTTGGCTCATTTTGGATGGCATTCTTTTGTATAATGTTTCTACATTGTAATGCGAACAAACGATGTTTTGTAATGAATGTTGTATTAATTTTCAAAAGCGATTATTATAACGAAATGAAATGTCTTTTAAATGTTTCCACTATAATGTTTTATTAAAGTTAATCTAATAGTATGTTTTATGTGCGATGATTGACCAGATATGAGTGTCCTCTGAACGGGGGCTTACAGATGGTGTCAAGATTTAATGAGCTTTTAGTTTTGAAGAACTTATTAGAAGTGTCTAAGCCTAAGGGGGAGTATCAATGTTAAAGGATCGCAAGGATCACAATCAGGAATTATCAGTGTTAAAGGAAATCAAGTTAATGTTTGTGGAATCAACATTAACCTTGATTAATTGTTTTTTAAAATAAATATCAAATATAATGAATAATGATTTTGATGAACTCAATGATATGAACACAAGTACTAAGCAAACAGGATTTGATTCAAACGTATTTCATTAAAATTTATTAATGATTACAACTGAATAAATAATAAATGACATAAACAATATACGCTTTGAATGTGTTGATGTTGATGTTATTGCTGCTAGGGTTTATTTTTGTGTGAATTAATGTGATGTTTGGGTTGGCCGTTTGGTTGCTCATGTGTTTGTGTTCATACATTGATGTGAAATCTAGGATCTATAATTAGAGGCACGTGCGTTTTAGTTAAGGAAACACTGGATCTCTTGGGATTTGTAAAACAATCTTGTTGATGTGTTGACTTGTAACACTTGTATTATTTAAATACAAGTGTTTGGACTTCGCAACTTAATAGGTCTTCGCGAGGTAATTTGTTCTTCCGAATGTACTTTGTCTTCTGAAGGACTCTGCTCATCTGCATGAGCTTCACATAAACTCTTTGATTGACTTCACTTTAACTCTAGAGCTGATTATTCATCCGTAGAGGATCTTCAGGTGTATGTTACTTGAAATAAACATATCTACAGAAGGACAAAATATTCATCCATAGATGTTTCTTACACTTGGTCAATTTCAGTAATTCACCAATTATAATGTTTGTACCTGTAATCATACACAAATCAACACACATCTGTGTTAACCTATATACATAATGCATACATCAAATAGTGAATTATAATCATTCATCACAAGTATTGATTTAAGTTCTAATCCTATACAAAATGATCTAGATCTATTGTTCCTAGATCTAACAATATTCCCCCTTCGGCTTAGACACTTCTAATTAGTTCTTCAAAACTGAAAGCTCTTTCAATCTTGACATCATCTTCTTGTTGAAATAAGATACTACATCCTTTGGATCATCAGATGAGGGAAGAATGAGGTTTTGACTAATGAACTTCTAGGTCAACAAGGTTATGTAAAAGTAATAATGAATTCCAAGTCAAAAACATCATTTATACTCCCTCACACACATTTAATTCATTAATTTAATGAAGTAGGTCCTACTTTTCTTATTATTCTTCTGTGGAATTTATTTGTTCCGCAGATTTCAATGCATCCGTAGGATACTGTGGATGCCTAACTTAAAACAGAAAGTGTGAATTGAAGTATAACTTGATTTTCCATAGGTTACCAATCTATAGAAATGAATTATACTTGTAAAAGATTAAGTCATTCGTAGGTTACCAATCTACAGATAATCATATTTTACTCCCCCTTAAGTTTCGCACTGCAGCTTTTACTGATGTTTACAATGCACTGTAGCTTCTGTTGATGCTAAGCATGCACAATAGCTTTTGCTGATGCTCAGCATGCACTGTAGCTTCTGCTAATGCTTAATTTGCCATGATTGAAACTTATTCTATTGTATGGTTTTGTACAACTGACATAACCATTTATTGCTATTGGACCTTGTTGACTTTGTATTCATGAAATTTATGCACAAGAAGGTTTATATTTTAAATACCTCATGTATCCAAAAGCCAAGTTAGTGCTCAGGTTCCAATTCCTTTATATTGACAATTCATTGGACAATTTTGTTGTTAAATTGTTTTCATGATTCTACTCCCCTAAATGATTTATTAATGATGAATGTAAGCATTTATCATAAATTTATAATATGAATATCATGAAAGACACATGTCTGTCCAAACATGCCAAACAGAAAAAGTTAAAATATATAAAATTGAAATGACTACTATGTAAAAACATATATACACATAGAATGAGATCATACTATAACACTAAGCATCTTCCTGATTAATTTGTTTTATGAATTGACACCTGATTTTAGTTTTGATTGAAAGTATGTTTGTTCACTTAAATCTATACAAGAGTATTGTGTAAACTAGGCATGCAGTTTATCATGTTTTCATGCTTATTAGGAGGTAGCTATTATGGGCTTGACATTTAATCCACTTAGAGTTTGTCATCCCTTTGTGAGTCAAATCATCACCTTTTCACACTTAGAAACTATATACTTTAGGTTATAAGTTCTATCTTAAGATGCATATGACATCTCATTAATGCATTGATGTAAAATCCCTAAATTTAATATATAATTGATCATAGAGGATTCTTTTGAGAAATTAGATATGATCATCATCAGGTCACCAGGTCTTTACTTCTATAAAACATAGGTGTCGTTAACCCTGGTCTTTGTTTACACAAAATAGAGGGATGATAAGGATCATGATCTTTTCACTAGTTGGTTACAAATATATACCATGGTGACCATACACCAAGGTCTTTTTTTACACAAAACAAAGGGAATATGATTTGCAAAGATAGATATTATAAAGTGTTGGTACATTGTGTGCTTAGATGAGGGATTTGGTCTCATCAGAACAAGACTCACTTGTTGTTTCCTCAAAATAAAGTTTTCCACAAATAGTCACTTTGTATTATGTTTGGCATGCTCTTAGTGTAGTTTCCACTCAAGATGAACCTACTCACATATCAAGAAACTTGATCAGATTTTAATGATAATTAAGAATTCAGGAAGAAGCAAAGGCATAATGCACTATCATTTCCCAAACATATGTCATGCTAAAATAAGAGACACAGAAAGAAAGACAATAGTTTTTTATTCTAAGCTTCAGAAGATGTTTCAAAAGTTTCTTCTAAAGCTAAATTGTAAATCCTCCAAAGGATAATTTATATATATATATATATAGATAGATATATATATATATATATTACTATTTACAAGGACAAACACAAGCTTTTCTTTGTTTATAATGATTAATCTAAGTTATTCATACCCAGAGACTCAATTAGAAAATTAAATCTAACTGAGTCAAAGGCTTTAGTCAATAATCAGCAAGTTGATTTGTTGTATCCACTTTGACTAACTTGATCAAACCTTTTTTGAGCAATCTCTCAGAAAATGGTATCTTATTTCAATATTTTTTGTTTTACTATGTTGCACTGGATTAGTAGTTATAAACATAGCAGCTGAATTGTCAATGTAAATTGGAGTCCGAAGAAAATTGTAACCATAATCAAGTAATTGGTTTTGCAACCAAAGCACTTGAGGGAAAACAGCTGAAGCAGTTATCTACTCAACCTCAGCTATGGATACAAATACATTTGTTTGCTTCTTGCACTGCCATGAAACTAATCTTGGTCCTATGAATTGACATCAACCAGTTTTAGATTTTCTGTTGTTGATGCATCCTCCAAAGTCACTATTTGAATATGAGTAAAGAGTAAGGTCACCATCCTTTGGATACTAATGTCTAAGGGCATGTGTTCCTTTCAGATATCTGAAAATCCTCTTTACAACATTTAGATGAGACTCTTTTGGATCTGATTATTACCTAGCACAAACACACACATTAAATCCACTTTAGAACATTCAGATAAGTGATCCTATAATTGATCTATAAAATCTTTGATCAACAGTTTATCCTGTACTATCAGGTACAATCTTATCAATTGTTGATGCTGGTGTTTTTTATGAAGATGTATCAACAAGGTTGTACTTCTTCAATATTTGATGTATGTACTTTTTTTATTGATGAAAATGCCATCTGTTTTATGATGAACTTGTAGACCAAGGAAGAAAGTTAATTCTCCCATTGAACTCATCTGAAACTCATATTTCATCAACTCTTCAAAGCTTACACATAATCTCTTGTTAGTTGAGCCAAATAAAATGTCATCAACATAAATTTGAACAACTAAGAGATCTTGATGTTCTTGTTTGAGAAAGAGATTCTGATCAATGGTTCTTGTTTTGTATCCATGCTTGAGAAAGAAAGATGATAATGTTTCATACCACTTTCTTGGTTCTCGATGAAGACCATACAAAGCTTTGTTAAGCTTGTATGTCCTGTGTAGGTAATAGGGATCTTCAAATCCAGGAGGTTGTGCTACATAGACTTCTTCATCAATTTTCCCATATAAGAAAGCACATTTGACATCTATTTGATAGACAGCAAACTTCTTATATGATGCATATGCTAGGAATACTCTTATGGCTTCAATTCTTGCAACTAGTGCAAAAACTTCATCATAGTATGTCCTTCTTCTTATGTGTAACATTGTGCAATCAACCTTGCTTTGTTTCTCACATTTTTTCCTCTGTCATCTAGATTATTTTTGAAGAGCCATCTTGTTCCAATTGTATGTTGGCCTTCAGGTAAATCAACTAGATTCCAGACTTGCTGCTTTCTGAATTGTTGAAGGTCTTCTAGTATAGCTTCAATCCATCTATTGTCCTTTACAGCAACTATAATGTTTGGAGGAACTACTTGTGAAAGAAAACAAGTTAAAGACAAATGTTTACAGCTCCATCTTGGCTTCTTGTTGTTCTTTTATTAAGATCACCAATAATGTTTTTTATTTCATGAGTCCTATGAATTCTTGTTGTTCGAGTAGATTCAACTGGAATAGATGACTCCAAGTTAGTCTTATTCATTGATGCAGATGGATCCAATTCAGCTGATGAATTTAGGAAGTAATCAAAGTGTTTCTCATGTTCATCATTGGGTATGGAGTGATCTTCCTGAGTTTGAACATCAGGTGCATCATTAATATCTTCCCCAGGAACTTCTCCGAAAGCAATTTGTTCTTCCGTAGGAGTTGTAGTAACTTTTATAGATGGTATATGAGGACTTGCTGAATCATCTCCAATGTTTGTTGTATCCTCTTGAGAGCATGGAATAACTATTGAGACATTATTCATATCTCTGGATGTAGGACACTCATCTATGGATGAAGAGGTAGCAGTTGTTGATGAAGTGTTTTCATCTGAGGATGTAGATCCATTATGCTGGACTTGTGTAGCATCATTGTTATTATTTGTTGTTCCTTGTTCCATATACTTGATGTGTGTACTCTTGGAGGATCAACAGACAGTGACACTTCATTCATATTTGGGGGAACAAATGGATAACATGTATCATCAGATCCTGTATTATTCAAATAACTAGAGTTAAATAAGTATGTTAGTGCGTCTATATCAAACAACCATGATGATCTTTTTACAGATTTAGGAAATAAGGATTCATCAAATGACACATTAGGATTTTCTTCCATAATGTTTTTTCTGAAAATTTCCAACAAAGAAACCATGATAGGCTTTTTCTTCCATAATGTAGATTCTATAAGATTTAGATGTTGAAGAATATCCAACAAAGAAACCATGATAGGCTTTTTCTGAAAATTTCCAATTGTTCTTTTGTGTTTAAAATAGATACATGACAACCAAAAGCTATAAGATATCCTATGTATGGTTTTTTGTTAAATAGAAGCTCATAAGGTGTTTTATTATGTTCTTTTACAATCTATGTCCTATTTTGAACATTGCATGATGTATTCACTACTTTAGCCCAAAAGGTGATTGGCAATTGTGAATCAGTTAGTATTGTTCTTGCTGCTTTAATCAGTGTTCTATTTCTTCTTTTAGTAACTCCATTCTATTATGGAGTTCTTGGTGCACTGAATTATCTTGCAATACCTCTATTCCTGCAAAAAAGAAACTAAGTCAGTATTAACAATTCAGTCCCATTGTCACTCCTGGAAATTTTAACTTTTAAATCAAGTTGATTCTAATTCTTGCTGATAAATTCCATTAATGTGTTTGATGTTTCACTCTTTTGTTTTAAGAATAAGATCCATGTGAATCTAATGAAATCATCCACTATGTTGTTTTCCTTTATAACATGAAGGACAATGGTTTGAACAATAAGACTCTTTATTTGGCAGTCTAATGACTAGGTAATTTTTCACCAATTTCTTCATGTTCTTCATGTTGAAATGAACAAACCTTCTATGCCACAATTGAGATTCATCATATAATGACTTAGATAGAAGGCATGTTTCGTGTCTTGTGGGTGAAGTGTTGTTCATATCCAAAACATATGTGTTTCCATTTCTTGATGTTTTAAGAAGGATCCAATCTTCTGGAACTGAAAAACCTGGCTTAAGAATGTAACAATTAGTGTTATCAAATAATATGGTATAATTTTAATCACAATTTGGAGACACACTCAGTAAATTATATTGTAATTTTTCAAAATAGTTTACTTTCTCAAATTTGAGCACACCATTAGTTACCATTTCTTCACCAACTATTTTACCTCCCTTCTTATCCCCACCAAATTCCACATATGAGGCATTTTTATGCTTGAAGTCATAGAGAAGTGAACATTTTCCTATCATATGCCTAGAATAACCAATGTCAATATAACACTTGTTGTCAGCTCTCCAAGATTGTTCCTGCACACAGAAAGAAATCAATTAGAATTGACTACCCAAGCCTTAATGATATTGGGTTTGCCAGCAGTGTCCAAAATTGTTACTCCTTCATGAATAAGTCTTGAAGTTTCAGTATTAAATTTATTTTTAATTGATTCATTTTGGAGTTGTTTTAGGTGAGGATGCTTTTGTTGAAGATGAGATTGTTGAACTAGGTCCTGGTTTCTCAATATCTTCTTCATTCACCTTATTTTTGTTGGTTTAATGCTTTGGTTTTGATAATGAATCTTGGTTGTTGAAAGTTTCATTATATTTTGATTGTTAATAAGGTACATGAGTTCCATTTTTCAAAATTATCAAAGAAAGCATCATCAACATTTGTTTCTTTTTCAGTCAAATCCACCCTTTTGTGAGGTGTTTTTGATTGCTGAAATGTTGTTCTTTTCTTTAAATGTTGAACATTAGTGGATGTTTTCTCCTTTGGTTTTGGCTTTTGTTTTTGTTGTTGCTTCTTAGTTTTTGAATCTTTATCACAATTAGTAATTTGAGTGTCTAATTCAGCTTTATCAGATTGTTTCTTTTTTGCGCTCTTTGTCTTGTTCTTTTTGTTGAAATAACATTCTTGAGTTGAATGGTTATTTTTATTACAAATAGCATAATGTTTGTTAAAGTAGAAGTCAAATGTCATGTGATTGTTTAGTATTGCAAATAAAACAATAACTACTGAAGTAGCAATCTTCAGTATTGTGGTTTTTCATATCATACCATTTGCAATACATTTCCTTTGAGTCTTTGTCAAAATCAATTATTTTCTTCTTCTTTGTCAACTTTTGAGGTTTTGCATCCTTCTTCAATTTTGTAGTTGATTTATCCTTTTTCAAATTTTGAGGGTTTGATTTGGTTGCTGCTGATTTTGCCTTCCGCAGATCATCTACTGAATTAGTAGATTTGGTTTTTCGCAGATCTCTTACTGAAGAGGGTTTCTTCTGCTGTTTAAGATCTGCTAATTGTTTCTTCTTTCCTTTTTCCACGGAAGATGTGTGTACTTCCTTAGTAGATGCACACTTTTCAATTTCTTCCTTTGAAGGTTTTTCTTGTTGACGAAGTTCTTGCAGACCTTCATTTAGCTAAGCTATTCTCTTGCAAATAGTATTCAACATGTTTCTTTGTTATGGAGGATATGAAAACTTTGTTTCTTCAAGAACTTTGAGAATGATTGTTTCAAAAGAATAATTCTTACCAATGTCCAGTTGATCATCATCATGTTCATCAGAATCATCCAAGTCATCACACTCATCAAAGTCAAATTCTGAGTCATTTTGTTTAATATTTTCTGATTCAGAAGACTCAGTTTCATTCACCTCAGTTTCATTATGATTAACTTGTTGATTAGAGTTTGTTTGAAACTTGGTGCTTGGCATAAAATGATTTGATAAGTTATTTGTCATTGATTCAGGTAAAGGTAGTAATTATTGTTTATAGGAGGTGCAATAGCATTATATCCCAACCCATACTTGTTCTTTAATTCAATATAAGAATTTAATAGTTTCTCATATTGCTGAGATGAAAGTTGAAACTTCTGAAGTTTTACTTCAGTTGATTCATGATCAGCCATGGATTTAGTTAAGGAAGTGGTCAGATGATCAACTTGTGCTTTTAAATTGTCATATATTGAAACAAGTTTATCTAAATCCTATTGTAAAGAGTTAATTTTGATTTGATATAATTTATGTTCTCTTACATGAGATTCATTCAAAATCATTGTTTCTTTAACTTTATCAACTAGTTGTTGAGCATGGACTCTATATCTTTCAACTTCCTCAACACATATTGATGAACATAACCTATCTCTTACCTCTCTCGCCATGGGTGGAACTTTGTTTTCCATGAGCGATTAAAGCTTTATTTTCTTTCAAGACTTCCTTCTCATACATACTCCAGTCATAGGTTCCATCTTCAAGTATGATCAGCGCAGTTTCTTTAGAGTTATTTGTTCCTGCTGATGTATTTGTGGCTAGTGGGGATGAGTTGGTTAGTTGTGGTTGTCTAAAAGATCTTTGAGATGATGATGGTTTGTGAGACTGGTGTTGCTGATGTTGTGTCAAGTCAGGATTTGATTGTTGATTATATTCTCTAGAGAAATGTCCATAGAGATTGCTTTTGTCCATAGAGACTTATCCACACCAATCTTTGATGATTTACTTGCTACAACCAAATTTTTATTTCTCCTAAGATATTGTTAGGCTCTATAAGCAATCATTGCCATTTTGCCATTGTATATCCGTCTCCTTTACTACATCTGGATGTAGTTCTTCTAAGTCTTGATGGCAAATGTTGATAGATGTTAAGGAGCTTCCCAAGTAAGCTTTAAAACTTGAACTGAAAGCTGCAAAGGTTGCTTTTTGTTCTTCAGAGTCCAGAATGATAGTGATGGGCTCTGTTTGGTTGTTATTTGATGAAGATTTTGCTGATTATGTAGATGTATCTCATCTATCATCAGTTCTTCCTTTTTCTTTTCTTGACTTACTTTGAGAAGATTTCTTTAAAGGCTTTGATGCATATAAACTTACGTCCTCTTCATCTTCACTCAAAGTACAAGAGTTATCACCATCATTGTTGGAAATGAAGGAACTTCCGGTACTTTTTGTTTCTTTAAAGTGTTAGGGTGAGACATGTGTTCTCACACTCATGTTTCTTGATTTTTCATCAATTTCAAGAGTCTCAACTTTAGCTACCAATATACCTAAACTAGTTGATTTGAGGTCAATGGTATACTTGAACATGGTCATAGTTTGCTTCCAACTTTCAGGAAAAGTATGGAGCATCTTTTTGTTTAATTCCTTATTAGTATATTTCAACTCCAAGATTTTTGACTCTGTTACCAGTTGCATAAATCTATGGAGTTGTTGAGGAATTGATTCACATTCAATATGATGAAAGGTTTCATATCGTGAATGTAAGGTGTCCTTCCTAATGCACTGATTTCATCACTCCTTTCATTGAGTGTATGAAGTATCTTCAACAAGGATTTTGTTGTTTTATAATTCTCACACCTGATTAATATTTCTTCAGGTAAAGCCATACTAAGCAAGTTGTATGCTTTAATATCAACCTTGACCTTCTTATATCATCAGGTGAAAGATCCTTTGTACTTATGGGTTGATTATTGACATTATAATGCGGCCCAAGAGTGGGTGGAATGTACAGACCTTCAGTTATTATCACCCATAAGTCAGAATCTGTATAATTCACATGATTCCTGAACTTGATTTTCTACGATTTAAAATCTGCTTTTGTTTCTAACTTTGGAGGTTGGTATGATGATCCACCAAAGTTACTCATGTTTAGTTAAAAGTCTAAGATTTTAACTACTGCGGAGAATCTTTTAGGTAATGAACTAATTAGTGACAAAACTTAATCAACAAAAAATAAGCAATTTTGTTCACGAACCAGTCAATCTTTTTAATAATAATTAATCATCAAATCAAGCATTTTGTTAATGTAATTGTTCAAATAAACTTGAACAGTTGATGAATGACAATCAATAACCCAGATCTACTATTCAATTAATTTGAATATTGATCTAAGTTGATCAAGCAATGAAATGGTACTTGCTGAAAGACAATTCATTGTATTAATTGATTCACACAAAAACGATTTGCTTGAAAACGGTAGATCTAATTAGGAAAATTTGACAAATCTAGTTAAACAAGCAAATAATTAAACACTATTAACACTAATAGATCAATCCATCTAAATCAACGAGCACTTGGCTCTGATTAAGTTTTAATAAAAAACCTGGGTGTATGATCACCATGTTATACATTTGTAACCAACTGGTGAAAAGATCATGATCCTCATCATCCCTCTATTATGTGTAAACAAAGACCTGGATTAACGGCATCTCTATTTTACGGAAGTAAAGACCTGGTGACCTGATGATGATCATATCTAAGCTCTCAAAAGAATCCTTTGTGATCAACTATATATTAAATTTAGAACTTTTACATCAATGCATTAATGAGGTATCAAATTCATCTCAAGATACAACTTATAATTTAAGTACATAGTTTCTAAGTGTGAGAAGGTGATGATTTGACTCAAATACATAATTCATACATCAAAAGAATAAATTATAATCATACACAAATGGGTTACCCTATAACATATATCTTAAAATACATAGGCTCAAGATAGTACCTGTAATCATACACAAATCAACACACATATGGGTTACCCTATATACATAATGCATACATCAAAATAATGAATTATAATCATTCATTAAAAGTATTGATTAAAGTTCTAAACCTATACAAAATAATCTAGATCTATTGTTCCTAGATCTGACAAGTCTTATTAATGGTACCTCTAGTGTAACTATTCTTTAGGAGAAATTTTAACAATGTCTCATACCACAGCCTTTCTATAAACCTTACATGATGGTTTGTATGAAAATTGAGAAAGTGAGCCGAGAATGGATGTGGTTGTGGTGGTTTGCAGTGGTTTATGGTTGTGTTAATTCCATCGGCCAAAAGGTTCAAGAAAGTGGAAGTTATCATCATTAGAGCTATGTTAGGTTGATGAGGTGGTGTTTTTATGGTTGATTAGGTGGCTTCATACATTATAGGTGCCATAGTTTAAAGATGGATTAGTGTATGGTTAGGCTAGGTGTTGATCTAGGGGACTAGTGACCCACTTAGTCATTAAGCTAGGGTTAGTTACTTCGTTTAGTTGTTAATCTAAGTTCGTGAAGGTCCTAATTAGTTGATATATTGTTAAGGTTATGTTTTAGTTGATGTTTAGATGTTTAAGATTTGTTTAGCTTGGTTTTTGACATAAATTTATGGATGTTAACTTGATTAGTAGTGTTTGTTTAAGTTTCAAACCTTAAAACATTACATGTAGATGAAGTGTCTTATATTCCAGCAACTAATAACATAATCTTAAAATTTAACAATCACAAGATTCATACAAGAGTTGCTCATATGCACACATAAACACTTATGCTTGCATGCGTGCATGCATGCTCACTTACTACCATGCAATAATATGAAAAATTCATATAAGTTTAATCACATGAACTCAACTTAACAATCTGTAATAAAGTATATAAGTATTTACTATTTACTTAGAGTAGTACTTAAAGGCATTAAATTTACCTATCCTTGGCTTAGGGTTGTCACATTCTCCCCTCGTAAAATGAATTTCATCCGAAATTCATTAGTAGGTATTTTCAGATGATGTGGAGGGTTTGTCTTTGTAGTCGTCCTTTTCATTTAGTTTAACCTAAAATAGATAAGGATATTTTCTTTTGATGCCATCCTCCCTTTCCTATGTAAACTCAAGTCCTCTCTTTGAATTCCATTTGACCATCACTATTGGGATTTTACTTCTTCTTAATCTCTTTACTTCTCTATCTATAATTGCCACTGTTCTTCTGAAAAATAGAGTTTCTTATCTATTTTGATTTCCTGTATTGGCACCTTTAATGTCTCATCTATCAAACATTTGTTTAAATTAGATATGTGAAAGGTTTTATGTACTTCACCTAACTCTTGAGGCAAATCTAATATATATACTATAGGACCAATCCTATCATTTACTTCAAAAGGGCCAACATACATGGGGTTTAACTTATTTCTTTTCCCAAATAGAATAATTCCCCTTGATAATGATAATTTTAATTACACTTTATCTCTTATTAGAAATTCTAAAAGCTTTCTTCTTTTATTAGCATAACTCCATTGCCTATCACGGGCTGCCTTTAATCTACTCTTAATTTCAATAATTTTATAAGATGTTTCTTGTATAAGCTCTGGGCCTGTAAGATGTCAATTTTTTATCTCATTCCAGCACAATGGTGACCTTCACATTCTTCCATATATAGCTTCAAATGGAGCTACTCTAATATTGGCATGGTAGCTATTGTTATATGAAAATTCTATCAATGGTAAGTGTATAGCCTGGTTACCACCAAAATCTAACGCATATGAACATAACATATCTTCGAATGTTTGAATTGTTTTCTCACTCTGTCCATCTGTCTATGGATGGTATGCTGAACACATATTTACCTGAGTTCCTAATGATTATTGTAAAGTCTTCCAAAATCTTGAAGTAAATCCACTATCTTTGTCAGATATTATTGAAATGGGTATTCCATGTCTAGACACAATTTCTTTCATAAAAATTCTTTCTAATTTTTCAGTCTTATAATTGTCTTTGATTGGTAAGAAATGAGCTGACTTAATCAGTCTGTCGACTATAACCCATATTGTGTCATACCCACTTAAGGTTATGGGCAATTTAGTTACAAAATCTATGGTGATCCGATCACATTTCCACTCAAGAATTTCTTGTTGTTGCAAACATCCTGAGGGTTTTTGATATTCAGATTTAACTCTTACACAAATATCACATTTTCCTACAAATTCTACAACAAATTTCTTCATTCCTACAAATCCTTGTACATCTTATTATTTCCCAGATGTACTAAATATCTTGATTTATGTGCTTTTCTTAGAATAATTTCTCTAAGCATATCATTGTTAGGAATCTAAATTCTTCCTTTAAATCTCCAGTTTCCATCTAACGCATCTTCTAGTTGTCCGTTTTGCCTCATCACATCTCTTGATTCATCTGTTTGCAGGGTTTCTCGAATTTGACTTATCAAATTTTAGTGTAATTCCATCCTCAAAGCATGAACTCGTAATGGCTTAGTTCTTTCTTTCCTAGTTAGAGCATCAGCCACCATATTTGACTTTCCTAGTGATACTTGATTTCACAATCATAATCACTTAGTAACTACACCCATCTTTTTTGTCTCATATTTAGCATCTTTTGATGGAATATATGTTGCAAACTCTTATGGTTTGTATAAATTATGCACTTGGTTCTATATAGATAATGTCTCCAAATCTTAAGTGCAATATTACTGCTCCTAATTCTAAGTCATGAGTAGTATAGTTCTTTTCACTTCCTTTGAGTTGTCTGGATGCATATGCAATTACTTTATATCGTTGCATCAAAACACATCTATAACCTTGATGTGATACATGAAATTATACTATAAAATCATTTGTTCTATCAGCAAGAGCTAAAATAGGAGCATCGCATAATTATTTTTCAAGAGTTCAAATGCAGCATTCTGTCTTTCTCCCCAAACATATGGCTTATCTTTCTTAGTTAATTCTGTCAGACGTTGAGCTATTCTCGAAAAAAATTCTATAAATCTTCTATAATAACCAGCAAACCTAAAAATTGGCGTACTTCAGTTGATGTTTTTGGAACTTCTCATTTCATAATTTCTTGGATCTTTGTCGGGTTGACCTGAATTCCTTCTTGGTTAACCACATGTCCTAAGAATTGTACTTCTCTTTTCTGAAATTTACTTTTTGAGAATTTAGCATACAATTCTTCCTTTCGAAGTAACTCCAAAATTAGCCTTTGGTGCTTCTCATGTTCGTCCTTACTTTCAGAATATATTAAAATCTCTTCTATAAAGACCATGACAAATTTATCCAAGTAAGGTTTGCACACTCTGTTCATTAGGTCCATGAACACTATTGGAGCATTAGTTAACCCAAATGGCATTACAAGGAACTCATAATGACCTTAACAAGTCCTGAACACAGTCTTAGGTATATCTTCATCTCATACCCTTAACTTGTGATATCCTGACCTCAAGACAATTTTTGAAAAGTAACTAGATCCTCGTAGCTGATCAAATAGGTCATCAACTCATAATGACCTTATCGAATCCTGAATGCAGTCTTAGGTATATCTTCATATCGTACCCTTAACTGGTAATATCCTGACCTCATGTCAATTTCTGAAAAGTAACTATATCCTTGCAGCTTTCAAATAAATCATCTATCTGAAGGAGAGGATATCTATTATTAATAGTTACTTTATTAAGCTCTCTATAATCTATGAACATTCTAAAGGTTCCATCTTTCTTCTTTACAAACAAAATTCGAGCTCCCTAAGGTGATACACTAGGATGCATAAATCCATTGTCCAATAATTCCAAAAGTTGACTCATTAACTCTTTCATTTCTGTTAGCAACAAGTGATATGGAGACTCAGCACTAGGGGCAGCCCCTAGTACTAATTCCATCTTGAATTCTACTTGATGAGGGGGTGGCAATCCTGGTAATTTATTAGGAAATATATGTGGATATTCTCTAGTTATAGGAACATCTTCTAAGCTTTTCTTATCTAGTTTTCTATCAACTACATGGACTAGAAACGCTAAATATTTCTTTCCCAAATATTTCTGGGCCTTCTTTCATGAGACTATTTTTATTGCACCTTTAGGTTTCTCACCATATATGCAAAGAATTTTATTATCTTTAATCATAGGAATTTTAATCATACTTTTTTTCACAAATAATTACAGCTAATTCTTACTTAACCAATCCATACCTAGAACAACATCAAAACCTCCTAATTCAATATGAATCAAATCTATAAAGCAATGATTATCTAAATTTAAGGTAGAGTTAGGAATAACTTCACTAGCTTCAATTATCTTTCCATCAACTAATTCTATCATATACTTATTTTTTAGTTTCTTTGAGGTTAAACTAAGTAAAGGTTTAAATATATTCGAAACAAAACTATGAGTTGCTCCCGTATCGAATAATAGCATTTTACTAATCATTAATAAGAGACATACATGTCACTATTTCTAGTTCCTGTCTGACTTCTTCAGCTTGCAATACAAATGCTCTACCACGTGAATGGTGTGGGTTAGCAAGAGTTTTTCCCTTTAGTTTAGGACACTTGCTGTGAAAATGATTATCATTTCCACACTAGTAGCAAACTGGTTAGGTTTTGCGGGTCCCTTATATTCACTTGATAGGTGTCGCTTTTTTGCAATTATAGCAAATTAGCACTCTACACTAACCATTATGGTGTCTCTTGCAGGCATTGTACCATTATTGACCTTCTATCTGTGGTCTTCTTTCCTGGACAATCCCTATTAAATTTCTCACAGGATTTCTATTTACTTATTCTGTTGATTTCCTCCAAATCTCCCTCCGGAGTTGCTGTTGCTCCACTTTCTTTTGTCTCCAATCCTTGAATCATTAAAAGTTTTAGGCATGGCTGAATTTACCATTCATCTTGTCTATGGTACTAAATCCCAGATATATCTTCCTATCTTTTTAGCTTCTAGCATCACTAGATGTGGCACTAGATAACTGATTATATCTATCTATCTGTATACTCCTGATATGAACACCCTTTATTTCTAGTGCAAATAATTCTACTTCTATCCTTTGTATCTCATTATAAGGAAACTACTTCTCAATACTATGTTTCTAAATTCCTCCCAGGTTAATTTATTCATAACAACCCTTCCTTTAGTTTGAACTTCCATCTTCCACTATAACTATGCTTCTTCTTTTCAGTGAATGTGAAGCAAACATGGTCTTGTAGTTATCAGCACCCTTATTGATATCTAACACTAATTCCATTTCTTCTAACCAATGTAATGCTTGTACTGCTCCTCTTTTTCCATTTAAGTCTTGGGGTTTACTAGACATAAAAGTCGTGTATGTACATCCTTTTTTAGCTTTATCTATAACTTCTTCCTTATGGTGTTCTACTTCATTAGCATTTGCTGCTTCATCATTTCCAGGTGGAACACCTCCAATGTTAAGGTTCTGTTTGAGTTGGGCTACTAGCGTAGGTATCGTTGCTTCCAATTATTGAGTTACTATTTGAGAAACTATCTCATTCTCATTTGGAGTGGTATTCACTGGCGGAGATTCTTCTCCTAATCTAGTTCTTGGTCATCCAACACATCTTGTTTTTCGTGTAGGTTGAGTATCTCTCCTTGGCGGCATATTTAACTACATATTAATTACACTATTATCACATAAAATGTTATTCTATTTATAGTGTAAGTTTTATACTCATAACAAAATATTTTATTATGTTCTTATTTTACATACTCTATAATAGTCACATAATAAATTAGGGTTTCCTACAATCCTAATTTCTCCAAATCCAATTTCATATCTTGGTAAGGATACTTTGTCTTTCTTCCTTAATCTCAGTGACATCTATTTGGATAATTTGGATTTCCCTTTGTATCTTCTTAATTTCTTATGGATCTGGTTGGTTGTTTCTATCTTTATTTCTCCAACCTTTGTCTCTTAGATCCTCTTCCTTCAGTTTCAGAGGCAACGAGTTGCACTATGGGTGTTAGGCCTGATGTTGATGGAAGGATTTCAGGACTTCTATTTGCTGGCTCCTGAATCTTCTTAATCAGTAACTTCTTACCACTTCGTACACTTTTCTTAAGGGTCTTAGTTGTGTAGCCCATGATGGTTACTAGTGCACGCCAAATGAAAAACTTTGGCTTGATGTTGATTCTGACCTTGAGTTTGAATACTTCTATATCATCCTAAGGCTCCATTTCTGTTGTTGTTTCTTTATGATTGCTATCTGAAGATCCGTTTCATTATAGTAGCTATCTGAATTACCAGTACTCAAACTGCAAAATTTATACAAATTTCAATTTGCATTATTTCCAGATCAAGCACTAATCAAATAAATTCACAAAAATTCACATTCACACATTAGTCACATATATCTCTTACAAAAATTTTATTATTGTCTAAGTGTAGACATGCTATCATTAAGTCATTTTATTTTAACCATGGTAAAAATTGTTATCATATGAGCTTATGGTTATAGTCTAGGCATTTACTAATATACCTAATTCTATATAACCAATGTCTCTAATACCAATTTGTCACATCACGGCAAAAGCTTGAAATGCTAGAGTGTGACTTGTTGGTTCTAAACACATTGATCATCATAACATGCAAATATAGAAATAAACTAAAAATTATTTATATTAACTGATAATTTTAAGATTACATGAATATAAAATTTAGTCTAATATGTTACACTTATAAATTTGTAATCGTATTCTAAATACATGTCTTTAAAATTTCATTCACTCTTCAGCTAGTAGTGGACATGAACATCCATAAAGAGGCTGAAGTTAGATAGATCGATAGTCAACCAAATCCACAACTTCCTTAAATAGTCGTGCCAATCACTAAACATGTTAAATGTGTACACGAGGTTATAATACATTATGTTGACTTGAAAAAACATACTCAAAATAGTCAACATAAAGTTGGTGAGAACATAGGTTTAATCAATAACATAAATCATTTGCCGGTTAGGTAAGAGGATAGCAAGTTACAAATTATGCCTCGATAGGACATGTATCTCTATTACTATGAATTTCATAAATGAAGTAGTTAATGGTACTTAATGGTGGGGTTACCATTATCCTTTTTGTAGTGACGAATCCTGTATGTGTTCCTAAGAAAAGGAATTTGTTCTTTTTCGGGGTCTCAAAGGAGCGTGGAAACACATAAGAACTCTTGAATGGAAATGGAAAATAGATAGAACTCCAATTCCTTCGGAAATGGTAAGATCTTTGGCGCAAAAAAAGGAGTTGATCCGTATCATCTTGACTTGGTTCTGCTTCCTCTATTATTTTAATAATACCGAGTCAGGTTCTTCTCCTACCCGTATCGAATAGAACACGCTGAGACAAATCTTCTTCATGTAAAACCTGCTTGATTTAGATCGGGAAAATCATGTGGTTATATGAAACCATGTGTTATGGCTCGAATCTATAGTCAATCCTATTTCCGATAGGGACGGCTGACAACTGAATCTGATTTTTCCATTATTTTCATATCCGTAATAGTGCGGAAAGAAGGCTTCGCCGGAAGTTGTTCAAGAATAGTGTCGTTGAGTTTCTCGACCCTTTGTCTTAGGATTAGTCAGTTCAATTTCTTGATGGGGGCGGGGAAGGGATATAACTTAGCAGTAGAGTCTCACCTTGATGTGGTGGAAGTCATCAATTCGAGCCTGATTATCCCTAAACCCAATGTGAGCTTTTCATTTTTTGAATTGATGCATCATAATCAAACTCACAACCAAACCAATCATATTTCAAGCTATTTATAACTGTCACATAAAAATCACAGAATCAGATAATATAACATTGTTGCCATCATCCGGCAGATGCAGGTTGACATATTCCTAAGTAGCGCTACATATATTATTTGACTATTCCTCATCCGAATTAATGGCTTTGTCAATATGACAGTAACAGTTCAAAATTATTAAATTTTACATCAAATTCAAACACAAACAATTTGCTTTTCCCTTAAAAAATTTTAAATAAAAAAGGAGTCATGTTACTCACCTTAATTCCAGCCACAAGTCAAACAATTTCTATAAAATAATTATTTGTTAGAATTTAATATTATTTCTTAAAATTTTTCGGTATTTAAATCACTAATTATGTCAAAATTCTTAATTATTAGCTACTTTTATCCAAATATCACCAAATTTTACCAACAGGATTGTTCTAAAATCTAAATTATCTCATAAAATTTTAAAAATAGTAACTCATTACAAGCAATTTACTAGAATTTTTACAAATTTCATAATAAATGACAGAAATAGTTACATATCTCTAAATATTTAGAAACTTACACACTATTTCTTTTAGTAAATCATAATTTATGTAAATTTTTCAGAATTTATTCTACTATTTTACAATCACTTTCAACTTTTTTCTTATTAAATATTCTAAAATATAAAATTGGTCATACATATGAATTAACTGACGAAATTTATTATGGAATTCCAATAAAATGTAAGGAGTATTATATAAAAGTTCCAGATTTTATTGAGTCCTGATCTTCTTCTTAAAAATTTTCTTTTATTTCATTAAATTAATCATATAAATTAATATATTCAATATAATTGTCACATAGTTTATTGATTATTATTTTCAATACTTTCTAACAAATCCCTAAATTTTATTCCCACAATCATAATCATTTAAGTATGTAATCTAATTTATCATAAATATCACATGTTTCAACCTTTTAAATCTTTTATTTTTGTTCAAATCCTTGGTTTTTATTCAATTCTCAAATTTTCTGTTTTGAACTTCCTTTCCTTACTGATTTTTTATCAAAAACCAAGAGTTCTTGAGGTTTTGTGAATAATCTTGATGATTTAACTCAAAGGGTTGATTATATGTGTTAGTTGAACACATACATAACTTTTATACTTGTTAGTTTATAGATTTGAGAATTAAACTTTGTTTGATGATTAAGGATACTAAGGAAGTTAATAGCTTGATCCTTGAATGTCCACTTGATAATATGGTTCTTGAATATTGGAAGGTTGATCACAACTAGTTGAAGATATCTTGGTGCTAAGATGCTTTCAATGATGGAAATCGGTTGGTGAACAAGAGATGGTTATGTAGGTTGTGTGATGCTAGGACCAAAAGAAGAGGGTGATGGTGGTGGTTATTTTAGAGTCGAGAGCAGGATGGTAATGGTTTGTATGAAAACCGGGAGGGTGAGCCGAGAATGGTTGTGGTTGTGGTGGTTTGCGATGGTTTGTGGTTGTGTTAATTCCATCGGCCGAGAGGTCCAAGAAAGTAGAAGTTATCATCATTATAGCTATTTTAGGTTGATGAGGTGCTGTTTTTGGGGTTGATTAGGTGGCTTCATAGGTGATAGATGGCAAAGGTTAAAGATGGATTAGTGTGTGGTTAGGCTAGGTGTCGATCTAGGTGGCTAATGACCCACTTAGTCATTAAGCTAGGTGTAAGGTTTAAATGTAAGGCTGATGCAACCCAAACACCCAAAGTCTCTCCTGCATACATGCATAAGTGTACTAAAGTGAAATGCTTCGATGGTTTCACACTCTGCCTTAGAAAATACTCTAAATGTTAAATCTTCTGTAGCCAAGACCAATAACTTCCGAAGCCAACGATGAAGTCTTTTGAAGCTTCAAAGACAAATCTTCCGAAGCCTACACTTGAAGACAAATTTCTTCCGAAGACTTTTTGAATACATGTTTTATTTGATGTACCTTTTCCATTAAGCTGTATCATTTTCTGTTACAACTCTGATTAGACACAGTCCATGCTTTTCATAACTGTATATTGAGGTATTAAGTCTGTAACTTTCTACTTTATGTACTTTATCCTTTTTGTAATATATTCTGATGTGAGCTATGGCATGTCATAGTCACTAGTCAAAACGCAATTTGCCTTTTGAATCTACATTAATTTTGTTGTCTAGATCATGTATCTAACTGGCCTTTAAAGAATGGCCGGCTGTAGGTTGCAGTTTAAGTATCCCCGGTCCTTATATCTTATTATCATTGCTTTGTACACACTTGTAGGAACTAGAGAGCAATATACATCAACCTTGAAACCAATTACATGTGTTGTTCATGTTCTATCTCTTATATACTTGTGTTTCTTAGTTCTCATCTAACTGGTTTTTCAAGTTCTCTATTTGAACTGTTAGGTGTTATAGCTCATTTACCTCTTTGTGTGGTTGTATTGTAAGCAAGCACCCTTCAAACAGTCCTGCAGTATCAGAGCATTCAGGCTCTTGATATAAGATCTCACCATCTTAAGATCCCTTACACACACAAAATACTTAAATCTCAAATGACAGTTATCTTTAAAGCTGATATGGAAACTAGAACCATGAAAAAATCCCCACTAATCACTATTGATGACTTTGACACTTGGTGCCAAAGAATGGAAGGCTTTATCAAGTCTCTAGACTCAAGAATGTAGGAATTTAAAAGTCACCACTGATCACTATTCATGACAAAGTCCCCACTGATCACTATTGAAGAAACTCCTAATGTGTCATTTGATGAATCCTTATTTCCCAAATCTGTAAAAGGGTCATCATGGTTGTTTGATATAGATGCACTCATAGACTTATTTAACTCTGGTTATTTGAATAATGCAGGTTCTGTAGATACATGCTATCCATTTGTTCCTCCAAACATGAATGAGGTGTCATTATCTGCTGATCCTCCAAGAATACAAACCTCAAGTATCATGGAACAAGGAACACCGAATAATACCAATAATGTTGCATAAGACTAGCCAAATGGATGTACATCCTCAAATGCAAACACTTCATGAATAGCTGCTAACTCTGCATCCGCAGATGAGTGTCCTACATCCAGAGATATGGATATTGCATCAGTAGATGTTCCATCCACATCAGTAAATATCCACACATTAGAGATAATACATTGTATTCCAAACAATTAATGTTAGCAAGTCAACAAATACCATCTGTAGATGTTCCTAAACACCTAAGGAAGAAAAAAAATACATCCGTAGAAGTTCCTGCATAAGACATTCACAATGCATCTGATGAACAAACTCATGAGGAAAATCATTCAACTTCCAGTGATCAACATGATGATCAATTTAATTACTTCCTAAATTCATCATCTCAATTAGATCCATCTGCATCAATGAATATGACTAACTTGGAATCATCTATTCCAGTTGAGTCTATTCCAACAAGAATGCATAAGACTCATCCAATAAACAACATAATTGGAGACCTTAACAAGAGAATAAAACAAGCAAAAGGGGAGCTTCAAACATCTATCTGTATATTTGTTTTCTTTCACAAGTGGTTCCTCCAAACATCATAGTTGGACTAAAAGATAATAGCTAGATTGAAGCTATACAGGAAGAGCTTCAGCAATTTAGAAAGTAGAAAGTCTGGAAACTAGTTTATCTACCTAAAAGTCAACATCCAATTGGCACAAGGTGGCTCTTCAAAAATAAACTAGATGACAGAGGAATAATTGTGAGAAACAAAGCTAGGCTGATTGCACAAGGTTATAATCAAGAAGAAGGGATAGACTATGATGAAAATTTTGTACTAGTTGCAAGAATTGAAGCCGTAAAAGTATTCCTAGCCTATTCATCACATAAGAAGTTCATTGTCTATCAAATGGATGTGAAATGTGTTTTCTTATAAGGGAAAATTGATGAAGAAGTCTATGTAGCTCTACCTCTTGGTTTTGAAGATCGTAACTACCCATATATGGTATACAACCTTGACAAAGCTTTGAATGGTCTTCATCAAGCACCAAGAAAGTGGTATGAAACATTTTTTATCTTTTTTTCTCAAGCATGGATATAAAAGGAGAACTATTGATCAGACTCTCTTTCTCAAACAAGAACATCAAGAACTCTTAGTTGTTCAAATATATGTAGATGACATTATATTTGGATCAATAAACAAGAGATTGTGTGTAAGCTTTGAAGAGTTGATGAAATCTGTGTTTCACATGAGTTCCATAGGAGAATTAACCTACTTCCTTGGTCTCCAAGTTCATTAGAAAACAGATGGCATCTTCATCAATCAAGAGAAGTATATTAATCAAATATTAATGAAGTACAATCTTGCTAATACATCTTCATGCAAAACACCTGCTTCAACAATTGAAAAGATTGTACTTGATCCTACAGGAAAATCTATTGATCAAAGATTGTATAGATCAATGATAGGATATCTTATGTATTTAACTGCCAGCAGACCTGACATAATGTTGCTTGTGTGTATTTATGCAAGGTACTAATCAAATCCAAAAGAGTCTTATCTTATTGCTATTAAGAGGATCTTCAGTTATTGGAAAGGGAAACCCACCCTTTGACTTTAGTATCCAAAGGATGGTTACTTCACTCTCTACTCATATTCAGATAGTGACTTTGGAGGATGCAACAACGATTCAAAATCAACAACTGGTGGATGTCAATTTATAAGACCAAGACTTATTTCATGGAAGTGCAAAAAGCAAACAAATGTATCTGTATCCATAGTTGAGCCTGAGTACATAGCTGCTTCAGCTGGTTGCTCTCAAGTTCTTTAGTTGCAAAACCAATTGCTTGATTATGGTTACAATTTCCTTCAAACTCCAATTTATATTGACAACTCAGCTGTTATGTATATCACTGCAAATCCAGTTCAACATAGTAAAACAAATCATATAGAAATTAGATACCATTTTTTGAGAGATTGCTTAGAAAAAGGTCTAATCAAGTTAGTCAAAGTGGATAAAACAAATCAGCTTACTAACTTATTCACTAAAGGCTTTGATTCGGTTAGATTTAATTTTCTAATAGAGTCATTGGGCATGATTAACTCAGATTAATCATCATCAACAAAAAAAATTTAGAAAAACATACAAAAATACAAAAAATATTGTCTTTCTTTATTATTCCTTTTGATTTAGCTTGACATATGTATAGGAAATGATATTACACTATTCCTTTGCTTACTTCCTGAGTTCTTAACTTACTTTAAATCAGATCAGAACTACTTTGATATGTGAGTAGGTTCATCTTCAGTGGAAACTACACTAAGAGCATGCCTAACATAATGAAATGGTGATTGTTTGTGGGAAACTCCATTTTGAATATCAAGCAAGTAAGTCTAATCTTGATGTGATCAAATCATTCACCTAAGCACACTATGCAAAACACTTTATTAGTTCTATCTTTGAAAATCATATTCCCTCTACTTTTTGTAAACAAAGACCTGGGTTTATGAACACCTTGGTATACTTCTGCAACCAACTGGTGAATAGAGTATGATCCTCATCATCCCTCTGTTTTGTGTAAACAAAGACCTGGGTTAAAGGCATCTCTGTTTTATGAAATAAAAGACCCGGTGACCTAATGATGATTAAATCTAAGCTCTCAAAAGAATCCATTGTGATCAATTGTATATTATCTAAAGAGCTTTAGCATCAAAGCATTAATGAGACATCAAATTTGTCTCAAGATAGAATTTATAACTTAATGTACATAGTTTCTAAGTGTGAAAAAGTGATGAATTGACTCATAAACGGAGGAAAAACTCTAATGTGAGTTGAAGGTGGAACCCATAACAGTTAATCACTAATAAACATGAGAAAATGATAAACAACATGCCTAGTTGATAGAAGACTCTTGTTTGGATTTAAGTGGACAAACATACTTGCCATCAGGACTAGAATCAGGTCACATTTCCATAACCAATTCAATCAAGAAGAAGCTTAGTGTTATAGTATGATCCCATTATATGTGTCTATATACATATACATAAAGTTTTTATTTTATTTCTTTTAGTTTATTTTGTTTCATAACTTTTGGACTGTCATGTGCCTTTCATGCTATTCTTCTACATAAATTTATGATGAATACAACATCTTATCATTAATCATAAATTTAGGGGGAGTACTTAATGCATGAAAACATAAAATCTGAATTTTCAAAACAAAAATCAAATGAAGGAATTGGAGATTGAGCACTAACTTGGCTACATGATACATGATGATTTTCGAACTATAAATCTTCTTTTGCACAAATGTTCATGAAAACAAAGTCCAATAGCAATAAATGGTTCAGTCAGTTCTATCAATTGATTAGGACCATAAAATCAAAGAAGTTTCAAACTTTGCATTTCAACGTCAGTAGAAGCTATAGTGCATTTTCAACTTCAATAGAAGCTACAGTGCATTTTTAGCTTCATGAAAAGCTATAGTGTCTTTTCAGCATCAGTAGAAGCTTTAGTGCGAAACTTAATCAAGTAAAATATGACTATCTATAGATTGGTAAACTACGGATGAGTTAATATTTTAAAAAGTATAATCTATTTTCAAAGTATTAACTTATAGTGCATTTCCATAGGAAATCAAGTTATACTTCAGTGAAGAATTTAGTTCTTTTAAGTTAGGCATCCGAAGATGTCCTACGGAAGAACTGAACTGTGGAATAAATAAATTCCACGGAAGAGTAATAAGAAAAGTCAAACCCACTTTATTAAATAAATGAAAAGAATGTGTCAGAGTGAGTATAAATGATGTTTTTGACCTAAATATTCATTATTCACTTTTACAGAGCATTTTTCAGACCTAGAAAAGTGCACACATAAAACCCACTTCATTAAATAAATTCATTTTTCAGCTAGTCAAAACACCCTGCCCATCTCACCTATTCAACATGAACCATCCCCACAACATCAATCACTAGTTAGTGAAAATACCTTGCCAATCTCTCCAATTCACCCTCAATTACCTATTCATCAACAACCTAAAACTCCTCAAAATCAATCTCCTAAGAGTGTTCATACATAGCATGTCTCTACTACTCAGTCTCAAAACTCAGTTCACATAAGTGAGACTGAGTTAGAATCACAAGCTAGCACCATTCCACTCTCAATAATCAACTCACAAACCATATTCTTGTCTAATCACAATGAACCAACATCTCCAATCATTGATCCTCAACAACAACAACAACCACACCAAGAGCAGGCAGATCAAGCTATTGAGTCTTCTTCAAGCTTAGCTAGTGTAGCCCCTGATGAAGTGAATGATGATTAGACTGCTACTCAAAATCAAGAAGGGGAAGAGAAGCCAACTATGTTGATGTGATTGCATATCATGAAGATGATCTAAGTAAAGAAGACATTCGTATGAGTAAAAGTTATTTGGTTGCTGAGTATAACAAACTTGTCGGACCAAAAGAACCAATGAGCCAGATCAGAAAAACCTTTATGTCCCACAGACATCATAACAACTGAAGTAGTCTACATCAGCTGAAGACAAAGTCTGAAGACAAAAGTTGAAGACAAAGTCTGAAGACAAAAGTCTGAAGACAAAATCTGAAGACAAAAGCTGAAGACAAAGTCTGAAGACAGAGTTTGAAGATAAAGTCTGAAGAATCAAGTTTTCAGAGGTTGTCACAACAGCTGAAGAAGTTTTCTTTAGTAGTTGTGATGGTTTACTTTCAGTAGTTGTCTTTACATTTTCAGTAGATTGTAATCAGTAGTTTAGTATAATGTAAAACATTTGAAGATCTTACACTTCAAATATTGTAGTTTCAGTAGTTATAGAATTAGCTAGTACTTTAGCTTTTATTGTAAGATGTCCTCAGTTGATTGTGGACATCTTCAGTAGTTTCAGTTATTTTCAGTTGTTTGTATAATCTGTTAGATGTCACTATTAGATGACATCTGCTAACGTCACATTCCTCTATAAAAAGAATATTGACCTAATTTGTACATGCCAAAGCTTATGAATGAATAAGAACATTATCTTTTGTAGAAAACTTTCTCTCTTTATAAGTGTTACTGTTTGATTGAATATTCATCTTATTCTTTCTTAAATTCGTCTAATTCTAGTACTATTCCACTGCAAATCATAACCTAATTGATCAAACTAGATAATAGATCCTTACAAAACTTGTCATCAAGTCAAACAAAAATAAGGAAAGAATTAAAGAGTTAAAGGGAATGTTAAAAGAAAAAGTGGAGCTGATGAACAAGCAAGAATCTAGACTAAACAGATTAAGAGAAGATGCTCAAACCAATAATGAAGTAATTGATGTATTACATGAGCTGGTTAGAGAACTCAAATAGACTATTGAACATGAGAAGGCTAAAAAAGAGAAGCTTGTGTTGGAAAACAATAAAGTTAAGAAGACTCTAAACGAATAATCTGCTTAGCTAAAATGAAGAGATTCAGAGATTGAAGAAGGAGAAGGAAAAGGGAACAGGAAGGAAGATAAGTGACTTTGAATCAAGTGCTCTTACAACAAAACAATCAAAAGAATCTGTTGAGACATCAAAACAAATCATTCAGTACTCAAGAAAGAGGAAGTATTTAGGAAAGACTGAGAAATAGGTGACAGAAGTCAAAGATTCCCTAAAAAGATCAAAACATGTGTCACCAAAACATACCTCTTCTGCAAAGTTTTCAACTTTGAAGCCTATCTCACATGTTGAAGTAGAGAATGATAAGGAATGGGATGTGCCGGCCAATATTGATTCTTTCAAAGAAGAAGAAAAGGATAAGGAAGATCAACTTATGACAACAAAAGACATCCAGGAAGAAAGACCCGAATCAGCTATGTTTATGACCCTGATCAACCATGGGTTTCCCTATGACATGGTTGAAAGAATGAACATGACAGAAATGAAGGAAGTTCCTAAAGATATTAATCTTGCAAGATTCATGATTGCCAATTGTAATTATGAAAAATGTTGATACATATGTACCTAAATTCGGATCTTAATGTAATATGTCTTGAATGTCTTACGCTTATGTAATGCTTAGGTATTTAATGAAATGAGATTGTTTGGTTGTGATTTATAATGTTTAATATTTCATTAATGAGTTGTGTAATGCATATTGACTTGATTATATAGGTTGTGGTTGTTTGAATTAATATATATATAATGTTATAACAATTAATACATTAAAACTTAATAACATTAAGTTATCATACGAATGGCTCATGCTAATGGACCATACGCATGAACAACTTCATGTGAATGACTCAGTCGCACGACTGAACCAGGAGACTGGATCAGTCGTATATTGTCACATAAGAATGGCTCAGTCGCACGACTGAACACTTAGTCATACGAATGGACCAACCGTATGACTCAATCGCATGACTAAACCATGCTAATGGTTTAGTCGCCTGAATGAGCAACCCTAACCTATAAACACCACCTAATTCATGGAAAAACGTAAGCATTGAATACACTTCGACTCCAGACGTACCCTAGCCATCCAGAAGCCTCTAAGTTCATACTCCAAGTTCATAGAACGCAGTAGATCGATTCGTAATCGATTCTTGACGTTAGATTCAATACATAATTGTTTCTACGTGCGTTCTCACTGATTGGATCGCCAATCAAATAGGATTCCGCACTATTTGGGTTGGTTTACACGTTAATCACTCGGTATTTCATTCAAATACTTGATCCTAACAAGTGTTATCAGAGCTTTGGCTCTTGATTACGTGTTGATTCAATCTTTTTTGATACAAAAATTATGTTTTTTCACTAAAAATGCAATCTTTTTGTGTCAAACGGAGTTTTAGACGTTTCCTGATCATAAAGTTTAGTTTTTCCGGCATACGACGACTAGGGTTTGTGAAAATTCGTGTTTTTATGGCCAATACACGTTTAACCTACGAATTATCAAACTTCAGCAGGCTCAGTCGCACGATTGACTCAATCACACGACCGAGTTCATTCGCATTCTCCAACCGCACGATTGGACTCATTCGTACCCTCATTCGTACGACTGATAACCCTATTCCGACTGTTCAACCGCATTAGTTCATTCGGACGACTAACTCATCCGCATTTGTTTAGTCGCACGATTGAACCATTCGCCTAGTTCAATCGCACGAATAAGACAAATTGCATACCTTCATTCGCACACATAAACAGTTTGTTTAATAGTAAAGTTAAGTGAAATGGAGGACCAGTTTTCAGCATACACAGCAAGTAGAGACACTCGTATTCAGAATCTACTACTATTGGAGAACGAAGTGGGAATTCATAATAAACTCCCGAAGCTTATCACGTTAGACGACCACCCACAATGGAAGCAACATTTCGAATCTACTTAAATGGAGTAGATACAAATTTGTGGGAGGCAATAGAGTCGGGGTACAGCATGCCAGTAGGAGCTGAAGGTGTCAAACTTACGTTAAGTGGCATGTCTGATGCACAAAAGGTGAAACACAACGCTGAGAAGAAAGTCTACGCTTTGCTTACCTAGTCTATTCCGAAGGATATCTTCCATCAGTACTCGGAATACACACAAGCAAAGAAACTATGGGATGCGTAGGAGAAGAGGTATGATGGAAATGCCTCACTCAAGGCCATTAAGGCCAAAGCTTTGAAGAAGGAGTTTGACAAATTCTCTTCAATGGGAAAGGAAAGCCTAGATGATGTGATGGACAGATTCTGCCACTTGATGAGTGAGATGCACACTCATGGAGTAACTACGTCGATGGAGGATAAGGTATCCAACTTTGCAAATGGATTACCAGAGAAATAGGTTTCCTTCGTTTCAAATCTCAGACAGAATAGGATGCTCTCGAAGTTAGACATAAATGACTTCATTCTGAAACTGAGAGATGAGGAGCTAAGGATGAAGTATAGAGCACAAAAGGCAAACTATGACCAGAATCCTGCTCTCTACAACACGACTCCTCCGGCCAAGACATCTGGAGCACCACTGCAGACTGCCTTCATCTCAAGCTCAGCAAGTCCAACACAAGCATCTAGTTTAGGGTCCAAAACGTTAGGGTCGTCAGGCACCCAGTATATCATACCTGAAGCTAATGCAACAAAATTGAAAACCGATAACTTTGGAAACGTGACTGTTGAGGTGGCCAAAGAACACATGGACCTCTTAGTTGCTGTAGTCCATTCCTATGATGGACTAATTGCTGGAAAGATAGGAAATTGTCACCTGGCAGATGAGGATTATGAACAGGTGGACGAGATGGAGTTGGAACGAATGGACATAATGTGGGCTTTGGCAAGTGCTGTCCGACGAGCTAAAAAGTTTGTCAAAAAGACCGGACAGAACTTGGTTGCAACCAAGGGCACGACCTTTGGCTTCGACTAGTCAAAGGTAACTTGTTTCAACTGTGGTTTGAAGGGTCAATTCAAGCAGGAGTGTGTGAAGCCAAACAAGACTGGTAATGGCAATCCTTTCTCGTCCTTTAATCGTCAGGACAAGGCCACATCTAGCAGTTCTACT
>BJCM01228339.1:0-14067 GCA_018326385.1 Flaveria bidentis
TGTAATAATCCTAGCAACAAGGTGTCTTGCTCTATACTTGTGGGTATGCTAGCTTGAGGATACCTTCTCTTGGTGTTTTGGCTGCTCAAGAACATCATCATCTTCATACAAATCTCATTTTCAGCAGCTCCTTTTGAAGATAGTTCATAGTCGATTTTCAGCAGCTTTGAAAGGTAGTTTCATTGTTCTATTTTGGTTGTTATATCTTGTTGATAGCTTGTTCAAACACATATGAAGGATCCTATGCTCTTGGGTTTGTTAAAACAAAGTAAAAAACCTTAAATTTTCAGATTATGAATCATAATGTTAGGGCTTTTATCCGCTGCGTTTTTCATGTTTAAATGGTTAAACAACTTTGATTTTGGTCCATCAAACCCATCAAAAATCAATACAAGACATCCAAAAGATTTCAGAAAATCAATATCGGGTTTCCTGCCAAACATTAACTCATAAGGAGTTTTGTTTGTCCTTAACCAACAAAGTACGATTTTGAATAAAACATGCTATTGATATTGCTTCATCCCAGAATATGATATGAACCATTGCATCAGCTAACATTGCTCTAGCAACTTCAATCAAATTTTTGTTCTTCCTTTCTGCAACTCTGTTTTGTTGTTGAGTTCGAGGAGCACTGAACTGATGAGCTATTCCTTTGGCTGCACAAAAACTGTCGATATTAGCATTTTTAAATTCAGTTCCATTATCACTTCTGATTATTTTAACCTTTTGATCTAATTGATTTTCCATTTTTATGATAAACTCTTTTAAAAGATCAATTGTTTCATATTTTGAATGAAGAAAGAAAACCCAAGAAAATCGTGTATAATCATCAATGATGACTAAACAGTACAATTTCTTCCTGATACTCTGTATGTTTATAGGACCAAATAGATCTGTGTGTAACATTTGTAACAGTTTTGAATTTGAGTTCATTTGTTTCGTCTTATAAGACGCTCTATGTTGTATTCCCTTCAAACATTCTTTGCATAGGTTAGATATTGAGAACTTCTTTAAAGGAATTCCAATAACATGGTTTCCTGCTACAAGCTTGTTCATGTTCTTGAAGTTTGAGTGACCAAGACGTCTATGCCAAAGCTGGCTTTCATCATTAGATGCTTGAGCAATAAGACAGGTTGTTTTTGTAGACGGATCAACTTGAGACATGTCTAGTTTGTAGACATCTCTATCACGAACAGCTTTAACAACAACCCACTCTTTGCTGATCTGAAATGCTGGCTTTAAAATATAACAAAAATAATCATCAAATAAAGTAGAGTAAGATTTATCGCATATTTGTGAAACACTCAAAAGATTGAAATTCAATGGTTCACAGAAGTTGACTTTGTCAAAACTTATTATTCCGTTAGATATTGTTCCTTCACCGGTTATCTTTCCTCCTAAATCTCCACCAAACGGCACATGAGTACCATCTTTTTGTTTAAAATCTTGAAGCAAGGCTTGATTGCCTGTCATGTGCCGGCTACACCCACTGTCAACATACCATGTATTTACTGGTCTCCGTGGGCGTACCTGCATGCAAGAATATTTAAGATGAGTTAGTAACCCAAGCCGAAATGGTCTTGGGCTTTCCAAATTTATCAATGATTGTAAACTGTTTGAAATGGAGTTTTATATTTCAGGTTTATTATGAAATTTGTGATTTTCAAATCCTCTTTTGAAAATAGTTTGATTATCTTTTCTTTGTTTTGTTTTCAAAACATTAAATCTGTTTTCAAGATCATCATTAAGAAATTTTGAACCATTGTTTGAAACATTATAAAAGTTTTTCTTATTGTATGTTTCATTGTTCATTCTGACTGAACGTGGAACAAAATGTCCTTGATTATACTGTTGTGATTTGACATTATATTGATTATCATAATCTGAATTGATTCTTCTAAATGATCTCAAACACAGAGAAGGTGTTTTTGTTGGATTTTGGAATCCATTATAATGATTTCTTTGAAACTTTGGATTAGCATATTCTTGGTTGTCAAAATTCTTTCTAGGTGAGTTCTTTCTGAAGAAACAATCCTCTGTATTATGATTCCTTTCGTCACACAGTGCACAGTATTTTTTAAAATAACAATCAACTGTGTTGTGATTCGTCATATCACATATGTGGCAATATTTGTTGAAATAACACTCAGAAGTTTTATGATTATACATGCCACATATATCACAGTATTTTTAGGGCTTTTGAAACAACATTTTCTTAACCATAGATGTAGATGCAACATTAGATCCTTGTTTGGATTTAGGAGTAGTCTGGTTAAGCTTTTGTTTTTACTGTGTAAGTTTTGTCTTTTGAATTTTTGGATTTTGCTTTTGAACAATCTCACAGTTCTTTTACTCCTTAGATACAAATCTATGTTGAACAACGGAAGACTTAGGACCTGAACCTGTTTTTAGATCAGAGTTGGATTTGTTCTTTGTGTTAGGTTCGTTTAGTTACAGAGTACTAACTGATTTACGTGTATACCAAACCAAATAGTATGGAATCCTATTTTATTGGCGATCCAATCAGTGAGAACGCAAGTATAATCGATCTAAGAATGAATCAAAACGTTAAGAATGATTGTAAGATGATTAACTGCGATCTATGAACTTGGAACATGTGTTCTAGAGTCTCTGGATGGCTAGGGTACAATTATGTGCATAAGTATTCGAATTGTTACACTTTTCCACGAATTAAGTGGTATTTATAGGTTAGGGTTTTCCATTCGTACGACTGAACCATTAGCATGGTTCAGTCGTGCTATTGAAGCATGCGGTTGATCCATCCGCATGACTGAAGGTCCAGTCGTACGACTGAGTCAATCTTATGTCACAATCATGTGACTGATCCAGTCTCCTGGTTCAGTCGTGCGACTGGTCCATTAGTATGAGGTATTCATGTGTATGGTCCATTAGCATGGTCTATTCGCATAAGAACTTCACACGATAAGTTTAAACACGTTTCTCAACCATTATTGACTAAGAACTATGTAAACAACCACACACCTATATAGTTAGTTCAATATGTGTTATCACATAATAAAAAATGAAATATTAAACATTATAAGCATCAATAACACATGTCATTTCATTCATACCCGTTCAATTACATATACGTAAGACATGAAAGTCATTTTAAATTAAGCTCCTAAACTAGGTACACATGTATCTATACTTTGGTTTTGATATTATTTCTGATATTGCGTTCATGTCAAAATTTCCTGCTAACACAAACTTCACAGGTTTGATTTTACTTGAGTTGTTGTTTTGTTCAGACTGTTTAGCTTTTGAAGTTGGTTTTCTTCTTCTTTGATTTCTTGATGACTTCTTAGTATTTTGTGGCTTAATTGAATCTTGAGAAGATTCTTTTTTTGATTTAGTTCATTTGAACTTGAATCATCAGAAAATAATGTCTGCTTTCTCTTCTTGACATTTTCCTTTCATTTTAAGATTGATCTTGTTTGCTTTTTCAATATCTTGATCAATTTTGTACTTCTCTATGACACATTCACCTTTTGGAACAAATAACTTTTTATTCTTCAGTCGAGGTTCATAAGATTTTACTTTAATTGGATGACCATTTTTAATCTTTTCTGTGTCATTCTCCTCGAATATTTGAATGTTTATTTTTTCAATTTCACTTTTAGAATTTTTTTATCAATCTTCTTTTTCTCTAGAAATTCTTTTAGCTTAGTCTTGTTTTCTTGTGAATGATCATGAGTGTTGAAATTTTCTAGTATAGTTTTAGAGATTGATTTAGGCATTGGCTCATGTGTAAAACCTAATCCTGATTTATCTTTATCTTTCCTTCATCCTAAGACGCTAGTAGAGTTGCTAGAGGTTTTTTTACCAGTTGCTCAATAATAGTCTTTGAGCTTTTTACTTTTCCCAAATCAACTTGAGTTGCAGCATGTGCCACTTTTTCTTGTTCAAGTGTCTTTGTCATTTCTTCAAGTTGTTTCTTAACTATTTCAAGTTCTTTTAGAGTTTTATTCCAACTTGCTTGAAGTGACATTATTTTTTCATCAGCAACTTTATGATCATCGTTTTGTTTTCTATGCATTGATTCTTCTTGCTTTAATTTATCATATATTTTGAATGAGTAATTCCTATAATATTCACCCTGTTCAAAACATGCTTTTGTGCAAAGGCTTTCTCTTACTTCAGTTGGAATTTTAGGATATGGTTTGAAGACTCAGTGTCAGTGTCAGTGCAAAGTTTTACAACCGTTGGTTGTTCAGAATTTGCCATGAGAGCAACTTCTTCCTCCTTTGGATCCGACTTGTCAATCCAGTCATAGTCTGTCTCATTTTTTGATTCATCTGTTTTTAGATCCTTGTCTTCAGACCAGTCTTCATTTATTTCTGAGATCAATGCTAAACCTGAAGTAAGATCAGAAATAAATTGTTTAGCATATGCACTCCAGTCATAACCATCTTTTATGCTTACATCCAGTGCTTTCTTTGGTTCTTCAGCTGACTTTTGTTCATCTTTTAATTCTGGCATAGGTAGACTCTAATATGGTTTCTGGATTGTCTTTTGAGTCTGATGCTGATGTCTCTGATTATTTGAACTGCTTTGACCATTTCCACTTTGAGTTCTTGGAGCTTTACATTCTCTGGAAAAATGGCCATAACTATTGCATTTGAAACATCTTGATTTTGACTTGTCAAAACCAACTGTTTGTTGGCTCTGGGCTTGTATTTCCTGGTGACATATGAGTGCTTTTGTTTTCTATAAGCAATCATCACCATTTGCCAGTTCAAGTCCATTTCTTCTATGCCATCAGGATCCATCTTGAATAAATCCTACAAAACCAAATCAAGTTGAGTTAGATGACTACCCTGATAGGCTTAGAAGCTTGCCATAAAAGCTGTAAAAGCAGTTTTGGACTCTTCATCCTGTAATAGGATATTTATAACATCTTTAAATTTTCTAGGATTAGTAGAGTTAGAAGATAGGGTCTCATTGTGAGTTTTAGGCACAATAGATTTTGGAGGAGACTGTTGTTATTATGGCTGAGTTGAATAGACTGGGGTACTTGTGAAAAATCTAGCTCCCACAAACAGATCACCCTCATCTTCAGGAGTAGCATCATTTTTTGCAAGAAAGGAATTTTCAACAGTATTTGCTGGAGAAGCAACATACTTATATTGTGACGTTGAAGCAGATCTGTCATTATTTCTTGAGCTCTCATCAATTTCTACAGATTCAATATTTGCAATAAGAAGATCAAGATCCATAGGAAACTTTTCAGTGTGCTTTAGCAGGGTTACAGTTTGTTTCCATGACGATGGAAGTGCATTCAGGAGTTTGTCATTTAGATCTTTAAGATCATTTTTGATTCCTAAAGTTAACATTTCAAAGGTGAGTTGAACATATCTATTCATCATTTGATTTATAGTTTCTCCTGATATGTGCTCAAAAAGTTCAAGTTGTCTCTTTAACTTTTGTCTTTTGAGATCTTGGATTTCTTTACCTCCTTCGCAGATAACTTTCAAATGTTTATACATGGTATAACCAGTTTGATAGTTTTCCAATCTTGAAAGTACCTCTAGGGGTAACCCTTTGCACATAAGAGAGTAAGCTTTAACATCATTCTTCACCTTCTTTAAGTCATCACCATGTAAGTCATCTTCAGGATATGGCTCTTGAGTATCTTTAGTATATACAAATCCTCTATCAAGACCATCTACAGTGATTGGAATATGAGGTCCTTTTTCAATTGACTTCCACAGATCAGTATCAATTGAGTTCAAATGATGTTTTAACCTGAGTGACCAATTTTTAAAGTTGGCTTGATTATTTAGCTTTGGTACTCTGTTCTCTGAATCTTCAGACTTAGCCATGATTAAGTTTTTGATTCAAGAAAATATAATATTTTTGATGTTTTTAGTTTTGAAATGAAATAAAGAAATGAAAAATATTTTTGGATTTTTTAAAAATTTCTAAGTGTTAAGTGATAAGTCTGAATTAGAAGAGCCTGAACAGTAGTGATGCGCCCACACAGTAGTAAAATGCCTAAACAGTAGAGAAATTCCCAACTTGTCTTAGAAACGCCTAAGGGATTGCTTTAGTATACTTCTGAAGTTTCCAAGTGTAGAAATGCCTGAAAAGTGTCAAAGCGCCTAAACAGTTTCAAAACGCCCAAACAATTGCAAAGTGCCTGAACAATCAAAAGCGCCTAGGACTGACTTCTGAAAAAATGTTTGCACAGTGTTGAAACGCCCACACAGTGTCAAAATGACCACTTCTGAAACGCCTAAACAGTGTTAAAGCATCTGAATAGTGTTCATGCGCCTAAACACTTGGGTGATTTTAAGATGATTTCAACAACTCAAACGCCTAATTCATTCGTAACAACTTGATCTTATCAATTTTCCCAAAACTTGATAAAATGATCTGAAATTCTTCAATCAAGTCATAACTACACCGATAATCAAGCCTTTAGCTTCATATCTTTCAATTAACAACAATTTGAGACTTAATTTTTCAAAATCAGTGTTCGAGTTTGAAGAACTTGTTCGAACACAAATTTGACAAATACTCAGATTTGATGATGTAAATTCACTCAATTGAGATTCAATTCATGTTTCTAGTGATGAAACATAATTAAATCATAAAATAATTGCATAATTGCGATCAAATCACAGATTCAAGTGATAAAAAAAGCTCAAAAAGTCGTTTTTGAACTTCAATCACTGAACCGAAAGCTCTGATACCATTTGATAGGTTTAAAAGGACTGATATGTAATTGATATCAAGCAATTGACAATAATATGAACAATGTAATAAAAAAAACAAATATCAGAAAATTCATAGAGTTTTTATTGATATTAGATGGATTACAAAGTGTAAATTGAGAGAATAATATCTAAAGTCTTAACTTGCACAAATACAAGCAATCCTATTTATACTAATAATCAAGAAACAAAAAAGAACATATATTTACAAAATAAGTCCCTAGATTATGACAAAACTTATCTAAAGACTAAAATACTAATCTTTCTAGGTTCTAACAATAGTTTGATCCAATTTACATTTACATCCATTACCAAACATTGAATTATGATTCTCTACCAAGTCTTTGTAAGAAAACATAAATTGGTGAATTATGATTCACCAATGCCCTAACTATGTTTTTAAAATAACAAAACACTCCTTGACGAGATGCATTACAAAACAACCTCTTTACACTCTTAACGAACAAACAACCTTTAATGAGATCTTCTAATTTTTCAACAATGATCACACTCATATTTATTTTTAACACGATTAAGAAGAGTACACAACAAATAATTCACTTGTTTTTAGAGATGAGCTAAGCTCCCATTTCCATTGTTAGGACAAGACCATCAGGTCAAAGTTCGTACTAGCACGTATCTCAATCCTCACCCTATTTTTTTTGGCTCTATTGCAAACAATGACGAGATTCTTGATCGGAAAAGGATGCCTCCCGAACCCATCAGTCCAACTAGAAAAATATCAAATTCCCATGACCCACTTTATTTATTAAATTTGATCATAAAGATCCCATTCTATGATCTCATGACCCACTTTATTTATTAAATTTGATCATAAAGATCCCATTCTTGATCAGAAAAGGATTCACCCTATTTTCCTATGCTTTTTTGTCTTAAACCACCACCACTAACGTGCCAAAAGGCCGATGTTGGAAGCCTTAGATGATCCTATTCCCAAACCCTTATTTTTACTTAGAAATTGTGACTCTATCTCATGATAATAGTTCACTTTTAAGTTGTCACGAGCACCACCCAATAAAAACTTTCTTCATATCTAATTAAGAGCATCAATAATCTTAGATGGTGCTCTATATAAAGAAAATTAATAAGAGGTAAAGAGTTAAGAACCGATCAAAGTGAAGTCATCATAACACACAATTGAAATTGTTTTTACTTTTCATTGTGATAACCAGGATTGAAAATTCTCCATAATAGACCTTCAATTCCTCACAAGATTCATGTTAGCACCAACTTGAAGGCTGACCCTAGCAATCAAGATACAGGCTTAGCAGGTATCTGGAATACAGGCTAACCCTAGTAATCAAAATGCGGGCTTAGCTTGTATATTGAATACAAACTCACCCTGAAATTCTGCTCAGACAACCCCATGGGTGAAGGACGACCCCATATGGCGTTTGCTAAGCCTATATCCACACTCAAGTTAACGCCTTAATAAGCTGACCTGTTAGTTTATGTGTATTACCGACTAGCTGATGTGTCATACAAGTTGTTTCAGCCTGCAACTTTACATATGGCATGTTCCTGACCTACGACGTATGTCGTATGGAATTAGCTATCTTTATGTGCCGAACGCGCACTTAGGTGATAGCATATAGTTAAAAATGGGCAAAATCAATGGTTGGGTTTGGCTGGATCATTATTGACTAGGGGGACTTGTAGAGTAACCATTTTAGGAAAAAATTGTCGACCATGAATATTTTGGTAAAATTCTCATCTTTTTCAACATTTTGGAAAAAAACTAACATGTAGTTAACCATCATTTCCATCGTCTTCGGCCATAATACTTATACAACATCTTCTTTGCCTAGTTCTGCATCTCCTTTCTTGTATTCTTGACCATTTGCACCTTGGGAGATCGTTCTAGAATTTTGCTTCCATTTTTTCTTTCTTAGCCATAGAAGGTGGTACAGGTCAGAAAGTTACAGTTTGATGGTTTGTGGTGGTATATGTAGAGGTGTTTCTAGAAAATGGCGTGTCTCTATGTAGTGAAGGTTATGAAGATCGAAATGGGGTAATATGTTGTGGTGGTGGTAAAGGAATGGGTTGTGGGAGTTAAAAATGCTTTTATTGTTATTTCTTAAGTGTTTACATGTTACATGCATTTAATAATAGATGATATTTATTTAATTTACATCACATGAAATGAAGAAGGAAGAGAAAGTACGCAAAGTCTTCCCCTACCTAATTGATCTAATTCACACCAAGCAATCTTCGATGCTTTTGCTATCAAATCACCCGCTTAATAAACACTCACTAATACACTAAAGCTTAGTAGTGGTTTTAGTGAATCAAACAACCTAAATAACTAATACAAACTACACTAGTAATATAGTGGTGTGATGAGTTTTTGTTTTTCATTCAAGAATAGTTTCTTGTCTCCTCTTGATCTCAGTTGAAAATAAGCAAGAAAAGAGTCTCCAGACTCCTTAATTCATTTAAGAACTCCGGAACAAAACACTTCACATTTATGCACAATAGTTTGGGACAACAAAGTACACTAAACCATTGTTTAATGTGTCATGAGTTGTGTAAGAGTCTAAGAGACATGATGAACACATGTGTCTTCCTTTCGATTAAAACCTTTAAAAAGGAAAGCGGTTGTACTTTGACATTATAAAACTTACACAACCCATAATTTGATGAGATTTATTCTAAATTTCATTTTATAGAGTAATATGCATCCTTTATATAACTATTAGTGATCATGTAAATATTAAATGTCATTTACTAGAATGTCTAACATTTAAATAATACATGTATCAAAGTTACAAGGCTATAATAATAAACTTCATGTGTGTATATATATATATATATATATATATATATATATATATATATATATGCATATATACATATTTACATGATATTTATGTTATGTGTAACTTTCATAAAATATAATAACAATAGTATGTTATGATTTAAAAGTCATCAGATTACTTAATGATAATTTAAACATAAAACTAGGTGGTACAAAATACCTAGTTAAAGCAATAATGGATTATTTGCTTAGTGTGTGATCTATTAGGATCATATCAATAGAAACAATATTATACATTGTATTTTGAGCAAATAAGCCTAACAATCTCCAATTTGCATAAAATAAACGTAGATCAAAGTAGAAAGTGGTGGACATTAACATCTCCTGCCCCTAATGACATACGACAATATATCATCCTTAAGACCCATTTAAGTAATTCAAGCCACTTGCTTTAAGAGCAATGGTTTATGCAGGACCGGTTTTTTGTCACTTAACACTTGGTTTTTCTTTCAAACTCACTTATACTACACTCAGATTAGATGAAGCAGAGTCTCTCTAAGAGTTGATAATAATATAATAAGTAACAATGAACACAAAAAAGATAAATTTTCAAGGTACTTGCATATATTGCTTCTCAACTCAAAGTATTACAAGACTCTTACAAGCAGTCACATGAGTTATAATGAAAAACTATATATAATACTACCTACAACCGGATATACTTTGATACCAGCTACAAATCCTCTAACTAAAGCAAATACTACAATGCTATAGTTTAAGGTATATTAGATAATGTCTTATCTAAGATATGGTATTCATGACGTGTCCATGACTTACCTTTTGTCACCAACTAAAGTTGGCAACTGTGCTAACTAATAAAGGTGAATAGTGGAATAAAGTATGGTCAACTACATGGCTTTTGAGAAAACGCCATGCAGTGTATCAGAGGTCTGTAGCAGAGTGTCAGAGACCCATACTTATGTCCACTAGTTCATAGTAGTGTCTTCCGAAGGATAGTTGGCTTCGGAAGAACAAGTTCTTCCGAAGCCACTTATACTTCGGAAGAGACTACTTCTTCTGAGGCTTGAGGACTTCTTCTTTTCTTCATACTTCGGAAGTTGTCTTCTGATCTTTTCTTCTCAGACTTGATCTTCGAAAGTTCCACACTTAGCTTTGGAAGTCTTTTATTAGATGCACCAAAATAGTTTAAGTGATTTGCTTTTGGTTCCACCAGCCTTTTTCTTGATCCAATAGTTTATAATTTGCTACATTAGATATCTAGTTGAACATGAGACATAGATTCATATCAAACTTATATATTGTTCAATCATTATGTTACTTAATCAAGATTCATTCAATTAATATCAAATTTAAATTGAGTGCATCATGCTATTCAATTAGCTTACATCATCAAGAGGCCAAAAGATATTAACCTATGACAACCCTAGTTTTTAGGCCTAAATGTTTTTTAGAAACTCATATATTGGGCCACACCCTGACACCATATATTGTCTAGGAAGCCATAAATAGGGCCGAATAGCTTTCAGCTTAGGCTCATATTGAAACTCACACCCAAATAGGCTTAGGCCCATAAAACTTTAACTAGGTCATTGGGCCACTTAACTTAAAAGGCATCAACCTATATAACCAATATGGGACAGTGGCCCATCATTTGATTATAGGGCATGCTGAATTGACTAAATGGGCCTCGGGCTCGATACCTTAGAAGATGATAATCTACTAAGTAAGCCTTGACTAATTAACTAAGCACATGGAATTCTTAAAATTATTAAAAATTCTAAAACCATTAACCCCTGTTCACTAAAACAAAACACAATTAAACGATAACCTAACAATTATTATCACCTAAGCTCGCTAACAAAACTTAATAAACTTAACCTTGTAATTTATAAAAAATATTAGAAATTTGAATTAAATAATAAATAATAATTCCATAAGTGTTAAAAGCATATAAATAATTATTAGATTAGAAGGTACAAATTCTTATAAAACCATGGCACACTGTTGCACCCACCAACTCAAATAATAATAATAACAATAACAATAACAACAATAACAACAACAATACTTCAGGTATGTTGAGATTGTGGATACCCTTGTGGATGGAGGAGTTTCTCTTGAAAACAGAGATATTGTAAGGAAGTTCATGTCCTCACTTCCTAGGCAATGGACACACCACTGTGTGGTGATAAAGAGAACTGAAAATCTCAAAACTTTTAGTCTGACAGAGTTATATGGGATTCTCAGTGGCTACCAGATGGAGATAAACATGCAAGGTTCATCTGGCAACTCCAATAATCAAATGGGTTCAACCCTACATGTGGTTGAAAGGGATAGCATAGAACCCAAACATCATCTCATATGCTATCCTGAAAACTCACCAAAGGGTCCTTTCATCACCTTCCTAGAGACACCAACGGAGAACTACACTCAAGGAAGCCCATTCCAAGAGACAAGTTCTTCTCAAGCTTTTGTGTCTTCTAATGAAAGTTGTGTCAAGTCTCTTTTCACTCTTGAAGACCTGGACTGTATTCATCTAGATGATCTGGAATACATGGAAATAGTCCAGCAGATGGCTCTTCTCACTCACAGAGCCAAGAGGTTATATAAGAGGACTGGAAGGAAGTTTCCAAGCAATGCAACCAGTGGAAAGTTTGGCCTGGACAAAGGCAAAGTCAAGCGTTACAACTGTAACTTGATGGGCCACTTTGCCAGAGAGTGTAATGCACCTAGAACAAATAGTGGCCAAACACAGTCCAAACCAAACTACACTGACAAAGCTCTCCAGAATGAGAGGTTAAAGCAGCAGGCAGTTGTTGCTGTTGAAGAAGGAGGCTTTGACTGGAGCTTTTAGGTGGAAGATTCTTCTCCTAACCAAGCATTGATGGCAGATCATGATGAAGCCAAGGTATTGGAACATCTCTGTATTCTTGAATGCATTGCTAAAGTTAATAGATACAGGTCCTATAACTTGGAGATAAGATCTGACCTTGAGTCCTTTAACATTTTAAAATCTGATTTTAGAAAGTCTGAAAATGATTATAAACTGAAGATAGAGGACCTAGAGAAACCCATTTCAATTCTAAAACATGAAGACACAAATTTTAGGACTCAAATCAAAGATCTCATAACCAAGCTAACTGAGTGCCACGCTGAGCTTGTAATCAGCAAAGCCAGGGTAGAAAAGAGTGTTCTTGAAGAAGAGACCTTCAAGAATATGATATCCTCATCCCTGCATAACAAGGTGTGCAATCAAAACAGGCAGGGACTGGGATCCAATGAGATAGATCCTCCACACACAATCTTGTCTGTAAGATCTCCTAGGTTTGGAACTTGTGAAGATGAGCTTTCTCTCATAGATCCTATGAGTGAAAGGGATGAAGAAGAGATAGTGAAGAATTCCTCTGAGAAGAGTGAAGAGAAGGATTCCAAGAAGGGCCACTATCCTTCTAAGGAGAAGAAGAAGACTATTATGACCAAGTTCATGAGAAAGAACTTGATCAGAAAGAGCAAAAGAAAGGCAAGGAAGGCTCAAGAGATCAATGCTACTTTTGACTCTAAGCAGAAACAAGTTTTCATATCTGCAGGGTTTAAAGTAGTAAGGACTAAAGACATCAACCAAAACTCTTCTGCTAAGAGTTCTGGTTCTTGTTCAACTCATCTCAGTAACAAGAAGAAGACTGATCTACTGTGTACCACTACTGCACAGCCTGGACCATCAAACTCCAAGAACAATTCTCAGCCCAAGAGGACTATCTCAACATCTGCAAAGATGAAGCTGGAGAAGGGATGTGATCAAAGACAGTCTTGTTCTCAGCAAAAGACTCTTGTGAAGAAGAAAATGGTGTGTGTCATATGTGAAAGTATCACTCACATTGCTAAGGATTGTCCCTACAATCCTAAAGGTACTGTCCATATGACTAAAATAAAGACTTCAAAGGGTCTAAAGAAGATTCAAGCTTCGGAAGGAAAACCTGTTTCCTTCGGAAGCTCCAAGTCTAAGAAAAAGGCAAGTGGAAAATTACCCTCGAAAGAGAAGTTGGTCTCGGAAGAAAGGAGTTCTTCCGAAGCACTGAAGTCTGCTGCAGTGTCTGCAGAATCATCCAAAGGTTCAGTAATCAAAAGTTCCAAAGTCCCAAAAGCTTCCGAAGTTTTGAAGGTCAAGCCCAAGACTCCAAAGGTGGGGTGGATGTCTAAGAAAGACCAAGTGATTGAAAATTCTCCATCAATAACAGCTTAAGATCCTCTTAGTACAACCATAGGATCTATTACTGTTGCATTACCTTCTGTTAATGAGCCCAAGACAAGAAAGGCTTGGGTTTCCAAATGTAACTAATTCTTTTCTTTGTGTAGGGATAGCTAAAGACAAACAAGAATGTCTGGATCATTGATAGTGGCTGTTCCAGGCACATGACAAGCAATAGGTCACTACTCCAGAACTTTGAAAGGATTGATGGAGGACCAGTTGCTTTTGGAGGAGATGAAGGTGGTTACATTTATGGAAGGGGCAAGGTCACAAATGGTAAG
>BJCM01228342.1:0-15877 GCA_018326385.1 Flaveria bidentis
TGTATGTATACATACATGTATGTATGTATACATACATACATGTATGTATACATACATACATGTATGTATGTATACATACATGTATGTACATACATACATGTATGTATACATACATGCATGTATGTATACATACATGCATGCATGCATGCATGCATGTATGCATGCATGCATGTATGCATGCATGCATGCATGTATGCATGCATGCATGCATGTATTCATGCATGCATGCATGTATGCATGCATGCATGCATGTATGCATGCATGCATGCATGTATTCATGCATGCATGCATGTATTCATGCATGCATGCATGTATGCATGCATGCATGCATGATGCATGCATGCATGCATGCATGCATGCATGCATGCATGCATGCATGCATGCATGCATGCATGCATGCATGTATGTATACATGCATGCATGTATGTATACATGCATGCATGTATGTATACATGCATGCATGTATGTATACATACATACATGTATGTATATATATACATATATATGAGGAAGTTTAAATAAAAAATAATATTTGCCTAAGAAGAAATGAAATGGTGACATATGGCAAAGCTAAAAAAATAAGATTAAGTGGTATTTTGGTCTACTAACCATATAATCAATTCTCTTTCCCTTTTTAAGAATGTAGCACATTTTTACACACTTTATTCACCCCAAAACTTTATAAACAATTAATATCAAAATACAACCAAACCTTAGAGATCTCTCATCGTCATAAACTCCATAAATGCATGCAACAGCTAATTTGTGATTAGAGATGTTAACTTGAGCGGTAGTTGTTAATCAATAGTGTTTTAAGACAATGATTCGGTAGTCAACGATGATGGTATTCAGATGTAATGAATAGTAACGGTGGATGACATCGATGATCAATGATACTCAAATGCTATTCGTTTTATCATAGTCGATTTGTCACTTAGATTTTTCAAGCATAAAACAACACATAGATTGTTGTTCTAACGCAAAACAACACAAAACGTGTTATATTCACGAAAAATAACAGAACGTTAAAACAAAAAAGATATGTTGTTTCGGTGTTGTTTGTTGTTTTGACATAATACATTATAGAAACAAGGTATGATATTTTCTTGTTTTAACGCAAGACAACATAGAACATGTAAAACAACACAAAACTTTCTTGTTTGATGTAAAATAGCATAAAATTATGTTGTTTGACACAAAACAGTTTTGTTTGACATAAAACAACACAATTCCATATTGTTTTCATTAAATACAACATAAAACATAAAATGCAACACAATTTCAAATAATATGTTATATGTTTTTTTGTAAAAAAAATATAGCAATACTATACTTGATTTAAAAAGAAAAAAATGCTTGATTTTATGATACAATTTGTTTTAAAAAATAATCTAGCATGAAAAAACTAACGTTTGAAAAAATTAAGAAAAACTTGAAAAACTTAACAAAATTAGTTATATACCCAAAATATCCTTCCGCATTTTTGTTTACAACATTTTATGTTAGCCATTGATTAAGAAATACAAGGATAAGATCATTTATTAACCTTTTTAAGCAAAATATATTTTTGGTAAAACCTCCCTATATATGTGTATGTGTGTGTGTATATATATACATAAAAGGTAATTAAAAATTAAATAAATTAATAAATATATTAAAAAGGGTTTCGTTAACCTTTTTTTAATGTTTCGAAATATTTTGTTTTGAAATGTATATTAATGACTGAAAATGTAAGAAACCGACTGGTCTGGTGGTTTGCCCTTGGCTTTTACGAATACAACGCATGTTCGATGACGATGGTGCCCCATCTTTGATTTCCCACTATCCCATTCCCATGCATGCATCCATGTTCTCCTTTTGTCATGTTGCCATCGTTTTGTTCATTTTAGATATTGATATTGATTATTGTTTGTAGCCTACCAAAATAAGATTGGACAAATAAGAACCGTATTATACGAAATGCTTATAAAAAAGGTAAACTTCATGTATTAGTGGAAAGAATAGTATCTTAAATTCATATATTTTGACAACAACGTAAAAACAAAGATATTTCAAATTTCCCCTTTTTGTTTATTTATTTATCTATTTATTTTTATTAGTTATAACTAGTTTCATTCATTTATTTTTATTTTCCTAGTAACACTTTTAAAATAGCCTCTCTTTTATATATCGTTACGATATGCTTATGTTATGATAAAAGTTTACCCAAGACCGAGCCACTGTTATGACATATTTATTTTTATTTACGTCACGATAACAATTTTATTCTCAATCGAAACATGTCAGCACACGTGACTTGGTGCATTGAGCGAATATAACCTACTAGTTAGATTTATTTAAGTGAACTAGTTGTTTTCTCCCCCCGCACTTCGTGGCGGGGATGAATCTACACCTACATAACTCGATAACAGGCTTGGAAATGTCAGTTTATTGTGGCCGCAAACTAACCGTTTACCATGGCAAAACAACAATATCAAAGATTATTTGTTTATCGTTATCGCCTATCACCCATATTTATACAAGAAGTCAATCTCAACGATTATGAAACAACCAGAAACGGACTCAGAACCATTGTTTGGTTGTGGCTGCATATCGTAAACGGCCACCAAGCCATGGCAAGCAACACCAGGCTTGCATTCTAATCATAGCCACGACTACAAAGAAATAACTAAACAACATACCCAACATTGTTAGTCGGATGAGCAACAACTTGTCGTCATCGACATCACAATATACCTAACTAGAATTAGTCTCAGATGAGACAAACCTCATCGTCAAACCGACCAGATCACCATCACCAACGTCACCGCCCCACCATCAACCTCACGGGGGTGACAAGCCACCACCGGTCGGAAAACAACAACCGGGCAGGGTTATTGTGGCCTACAGACCACTAGATCACGAAACCCTAGTGGACGACTGAAGCCATCGTTGGCAGGAACACCATCGCACGCCCTTCAAAAACCTAGGGGCCTATGGACAGAAAAAGCCCCACAAGCACCATGCTATCATTAACATCAATGCCAACAGGGTGAAACTAGCCTAAGTCAGTCGCGACGACGGTTAGCAAGGCGATACCCTCCGCTGTAATGCGTTATGCTGGCTGTAACCAGATCCCCCACCTTTGTCACCAAGAAAGTCCATGCAAGTTTTGATCAGGTGGCGATGGGTTTTCTTTTTGCAATACATGGAACTGCTCCTTGTTATTGAAGATTTTTTATAATAAAAAAAACCCTAGCGGGGATCAAGATCTCTTTACATATAAGTTTTGAATAAGCATTAGTTAGTAGTTGACAAATTTCACATTTTAACAACAAATAAACATTTATGTCATTACCGATGCTATACACAATCAAAATGGGGGTTACACGAGACACTAAAGATGCGGCTTCTAATGATCCGCGAGTGAAAGGTGATACTGACCACCGATGATATAGAAGGTTCATCGACGTATGCATTAATGGGAATAAAGTATATACTCGCTGCTTTCCTGATTTTGTTTACTCTATATATTGAATCCCAAAGTAGTTGTACTGAAACGATTGAATAGCTACAATTTGCTTTCGAAATATTTATGTTAATCATGGGGCATGCTTTTCGAATTTAATTGATGTAACAATATCTTTCGTAAGGATAGTCGTTAAGGTTAAAAATTACATGGCCATGACAATTAAAAACATTGCTTCTTTTGTCGCACTGCATAACATAAATGGTTGCTGAAATATATAGAGAAAAATAGTGAGCTAATATTGTTTTTAGTCTCATTCTGTTTGTGTATTAGCATGGGTTGCTCTGGCGGGACAGGCGACCATATTCGACCAATATCCTTAAGGACCTAATATTTTTTTTAAAAGTTATATTATATATGTATCTATACATATTTTTTTTAAAACTATAAATTATTAACAAATTAATTACAAAACAGAAATTTAATTATTTTTACCTATTAAAACTTAGTGCCCATTAATAATTTAATCCACTCATTTATCCATCTAAAACTCATTTAAAAAACGATAAGTGAGTCACATTATCGCTTAAATAAGTAAATTAGATTATTTTGCTATAATACATTTGTTTATTTATAAAACAATTATTGTCGTATTATATAAGCTTTTTACATACAAGTTATTGACTTTATATTATATTGGGCCATTACCCAAAAATTTTTGAGGACTCGAGAAAGTGACCCTGTGTATTAGATATTCAAATGGTTTTTAAATATAACATACATTTTATCTATTCTTTTTGAGCTTGAATAAACCCTTTTATGCAGAATCATATTACACATGACATTGATTTGAAAATGTTTCACAAACCAAGTCCATGCAAATGTTGCATGCACTTAATTCGTTACATCTTTCGTTCTTCATGCAAACGGAAGGAACAACATAAATATACATAAACATAGTCTTTTGAAAGAGATTCTAAAAGATTATAGTATTAAGGAGCTCATTGCTTATATTTATCGGAAAGCTCTATAGTCAATGGTTATATAAGTAGATATGCTTGGTCAAATGGTTATTTCGATGATTTATTTGTATCATAAGCAACCTCTACAATCTACATACCTCTCAACCACGCTCTACCAGCTTACAAGTGTTTATGTAACCTACATATAGGCTATATCCCAATTGAGTTTAATATCCATTGGTGTTGTATGACTTGTTATTTTAAAGCAATAGGCTTACAAAGATTACAATCTCACACTCGTCAAAAGAAAGATTATTCTTAGATAAAATGATGAGTATTGGGCTAGAATACAGAAAGGCAAGAACGAGTGCGCTTGAGTCAGGATACAAAAAGGCAAGAATGGGGTTCAAACCCGCACTCCTCGGCCCTAGATCCAAAGAGAATGCAGGTTATCAAGACTCCTAGTGAGACCACAAACCCAAATATTTGTTAAGCTAGAAAGTATAAAGTACATGTAGTAGATAACAAAAAACAATGCAAGTAAGCAAAACAAAACAAAATTAAGGAATACTAATAGTAGTAGTACCCTAAACTCTACAAGAGCCCTTGCCGCATATATGTGTCAATACCTTGTGTTGCAAGGAATTGTTGTAGTGCTGCCAGAAACCTTTTGTGATGTTAATGGGCTGGGGTCTCTGATGGTCTGAAGGTGATGAGGGACCAGAGATGCATGTTTTTTTTGTTCAATTGGAGTTTCTATTTCCTGTTTCTTATTTGGTCTTTTTTTTGTTGGGGGGAGGGGGGATGGGGGGTGGTTTGAAGTTAACTTGGGGGTCTGAGAACATCAAAAGTTGGAAACCAAAGTCATTGTATGGACGGTCATGAAAGCTTTAAACTAGTAGCCACGTTAAGTCTATCATTAATTTTTTTGTACATATTTCGACCAAGAACAAACTAATAATTAACCAAATCAAACTGATTAAGCCCCTCAGTAATATACCCATTTGACTAATGTTGGTATGTGTTTTCTTACCGCAGAAAGACTTTCACCAGATCTGGATGCCAAGCACAATTTCAACTACTCGAGCGGATTTAAAATCGCTCTCAAGGCTCCTTGCAGCATTCAACTTAATAATTTCTCTTGGTTCCTTGCAGCATCTGATCCTTGTAAAGGGCCAAATTCTGAAACACAAGCCACATATGATACAAGTTATTACTTACCCATAGATCACATGACTATATTCTCAGGGATCATGCATCACCTAATCAAGTTTATCTATAATAACCGTATTTGCGTACGACCAAATAGCTATGACCTGAGCCGAATTTAGCATAAAATGATTTATTGACTAAATTTTGTGCATCAATTGTGTCACTAGAAACCAACACACTTTTTATGGATGCACACAGACTTGGGTTTGCATGTGAACTCTCTTTTTTCGTTGGAACATGAGAGCGCATTCACAACACATTTCAAGGTTTTTTTATAGCCTTTTAACCATAAAAACTGGTGCGAACTTTGCATTTCTGAGATAAAAAGTGTAGTTACCTTCACAGTAAACACCACTGAAAAGAACAAGATGTGTACACGCCGCATGTATACATGTGTAGTTACCTTCACAGTAAACACCACTGAAAAGAACAAGATGTGTACACGCCGCATGTATACATGAATAAGTATGTATATATGTATAGGTACATGCACATACACAAACGTATGCGGAGAAAGGAAGAAGAGGGGGGGGGGACATAAAAAGGCTTCTTATTGTGAGAAGGATTTTTGTACATCAAATTCAAAATTTCTGTTTTTTCCCTAAAAACACAAGGTGATACCAGCATATATGAAAGCAGTCGACTTTCAGCGGATCTACTTAGCCATGCTTTTACTCCGACCCGAGATATGCAACAATGAGAGCACCCTTCATCCTTTCTACCCTCCTTGAGAACCTGCTGCACATCCACTTGAAGGATGGAGAGAATGGTCATGATCCAGAGGTTCTTTTAGAAACTTCTGAAGTTTGTTCAGAAATTGTCTGTTTAATTCGTTCAGAAAAGCTTAGTCTAGCACCTATACTTGCTTTACCCAACTTTAACATGCCTTTTGAGCTTGAACTTGATGCAAGTATATTGGTGATGTTCTACTTCAAGAAAAGCAACCTGACTCACTGGATCCAAGCTTAATTATATCGCTTATGACAAGGAGTCCTATGCCATCATTGGTCTCATTACCTCAAACCAAGGCAAGTTGTTCTTAGAAGTGACTAGAAGAACCATTGGAATGCTACTCAGGATGTTGGTAAGAAAGATTATGAAAGAGTGGGATCTTAAACCTTCTCATGTTGAGTTTGCATAAAATCAAGGTCCTCTTTGCATAACCAAAACAAACCCTTTTGAAACATGTTACTGCTACGACTCAAGCGGCGCAGCAGAACCAACACACAAGCACAAACGAATATCACGCAGACAAAAAATAAACAACATAAGGATTTAATGTGGTTCGGTTGGTGTGACCTATGTCCACGGGCTGCAACTAGGGTTTTCTTTATTTGCTCGGTACAAAGAGTACAGATACATGTCAACGTATATATAGAGACTAATTAGGGTTTTTAACTTAATAAACAAGAAAACTAAACATGGTCCCAAGTCCAAAGCCTTCACAAACCCAACAATCCTCCCACTTGAAGGCATTGCGATAAATTATAGCCCGTCATTCAAGTACAAAGCAACCCAGTCGTCTAGTAACTTCAGTATTCTTCAAATAAGTCTTTCAAGCCTCCGGTTCCCAAAGAACAAGCTAAGATTTCATCACATCTTCTAGTTGCAGCAGCCCTATCATCAAGTACCAGAAGGGCTAGTTGAACTGTTGAAGCTCCCCCGAGCTCCAACTTAGTCACGGCTAGTCCCGTCAACGACTCGTCCTCTATCTTAACCGGTTTGGACATTCCACTGCATTCAAAGATACACAGAGTATCACCATCACTCTCCAAATTCAACAAACAATCACCAGGAGAGAATTTTTCAGTTGTAGTCTTTAAAACCCAACGGTTATTTGTAACTATACACGGAACACGTCCCGTGCTCCCACTGTCATCGAATCCCCTAAATGGTTTAGACTTTCGAACACGTTCACCTAACATCCATGCTCCAGACTTCACTTTTGCAAAATGAACTCTCTTAGCACTAGATTTAGCGAACCGGATTTTGTCGTGCTTAACGGAGACGGTCATACATCCCTCAGCAGGTACCTCAACCATATACAATGACCCACACTTCATACCACGAGCAATAACCAGATTACCATTAGTCAGTCTCCATTTACCACCGCCAAACCTCACTTCCGGTCCTTGTTTATCCAACTTACCAACAAAAATCAGTTTCTTTTTCAGCCCCGAAATCACCCTAATATTCGTTAAGTGCTATGAAGTACCCAATGAAGTAACCAAATCAATATCACCCATGCCCGTTACCACAAGTATCTCGTCATTAGCTAATCGTACCTTTCCAAAATCACCATTTTTCAGATTCACCATCGTTTCCCTGTTGTCCATGGCGTGAAACGAAGCCCCTGAATCCATGACCCAAGAGTCCACATTGTTTTCCACACTAAGTATCAATGCATCGTCATCAAAAACATCCCCAACAATAGTGTTCAATTCCTTCTTATTCGGACATCGACTCTTAACATGTCCCACCTCATTGCAGCTCCAACACTTCACATTCTTCCTAGGTTTAGATGAACTTCTTCCCCGACTCCCACTATTCATCTTATTACCCCATCCCCCGCCAACATTTAATAGTTCACTATTAGATGATTCACCCGAGTTCCTTCTTCTGACTTCTTCACTCATAATTAGATCTCAAATACCATTAAGAGTGAAACCCTTAGTCCCCACAAAACTTAAAATTGCAGTCACAGTTCCAGACCAATTATCAGATAGAGACGACAACAACAGTAGAGTTTGAACTTCATCATCAAACTTAATTCCAACAGATACAAGTCTTGTTAAGACTGAATTTAAATTGTTAATGTGAGCAATCACTGAGCTTCCTTCTTTCATTCTTGTGTTCACCAGCTCCCAAATCAAGAACACCTTATTCGCCGCAAACGGTTTCTCATACATATTGGACAAAGGAGTCATCATACCACAAGCCGTGTACAGGATCGGTTTTTGTCACTTAACACTTTGTTTTCTCTCAAACTCACTTATACTCACACGGTTATGATGAAGCAAAATCTCAAAGAGTTGATAATAATATACTAAGTAACTCAAGAACACAAATAAATAATTTTTAAGGTACTTGTATATATTACTTCTCAACTCTAAGTTTACAAGACTCTTACAAGCATGATACAAGAGTTACAATGAGAAACTATATATACTATCACCTACAGCCGGTTATACTTTGATACCAGTTGGAATCCTATAACTAAAGCAGATACTACAAAGCTATAGTTAAGGTATCTTAGATAATGTCTTATCTAAGATATGATAGTCATGACATGTCCATGACTTACCTTTTGTCACCAACTAAAGTTGGCAACTGTACTAACAAATAAAAGTAAACAGTGGAATAAAGTATGGACAACTACATGGCTTTTTGGAAAAACACCATGTAGTTTCAGAGGTCTGCAGCGGAGTGTCAGAGACCATACTTATGTCCACTGGTTCATAGCAGCATCTTCCGAAGGTTAATTGGCTTCGGAAGAACAAGTTCTTCCGAAGCCTTTTATACTTCGAAAGAAGCTGCTTCTTCCGTGGCTTGAGGACTTCTTCTTTAGAAGTCATTGTCTTTGAATTCTTCTAAGTCTTGAACTCCGGAAGAGAAGACTTTGTCTTCGAAAGTTGGAGCTTTTCCTTCGGAAGATGATCTTGCACTGTCTTCGGAAGAACTCCATTTCCTTTGGAAGCCCATACTAGCTTCGGAAGTCCTTTATAAGTTGCACCAAGTGTTTAGTTTTGGTTGCACCAACCTTTCTAGATCCAACATCGTGGTTTCCTTAATACGTTAAAAGCAACATTTTTCATCAAATCCAATGTAATAACCGCACGAGCCTTCTTGTCCTTTGACTCCCGATCAACTTGTTTTATTTTCTCAGATTTTTCTTCTAGTATCATATCCACATTCTTTTGACATAATAATACTTCTATTTGCATTTCCACCTACTAAAATCAGAATTATTAAATTTCTCGATCACAACCTTCCCATCTTCAGCCATCTCATAAAGAAAACAAAAAGCAAATTGAAACAGTGAACAAAGACAACAATGCCATGGGCCTGAACTTGACGACTGTTCTATTGAACACTGTCACTTGACTGATTTGCTCCTACAAAAAACCTTTGCAGACAAATCTAAACCCAAATATACTTTTCTTTCACAAAACACGATTCCTCAAAGGAGTTAGATAATAATCCGTCAAAAATAAAAATAAATTAAAAACTTGAAAACACAAAACCCTAACTTTTACTTGACGAATCCAAAAGTTATTCACCAGACCCTAATCGGCGGCTTCAAATAGTTTCAACTCGGTACTTGATCTTGATCACCAAAATATTATTGTTTACTTTTTATTGTTATTGAGGGAAGCACGCACAACCAAACAAAAAAAGGTTTATGGTATTAAAAAAACAAATTAATTGCTTTCTTTTTTCTTCGCAGACCTTTAAGACGAAAAAACAAAGTTTGCTTTGTTGCCTTCCTTTTTATTCTTGTGCACACCCTAACGACACCAAAAAAAGTTTTTTATTTTATTCTTGTTCAACATAAAAGAAAACAAAAGAAACGGCGATCACCGGTGCCACGATACCAAGGGCTCCGATACGAACACAAATCATAAACCTTCTACGATTCGTCTTCCGTGCAATCCCGTGTGTTCAACAAGCCTAAGCTGTGATATCACTTGTTAGGACTCAAGCGGAGCAGCGGAACTAACACATGAGCACAAACGAATAGCACGCAGACAGAAAATAAACAACACAAGGATTTAACGTGGCTCGGTCGGTGTGACCTACGTCCACGGGTTACAACTAGGGTTTTCTTTATTTGCTCAGTACAAAGATAACAAATACATGTTAGGGTATATATATAAACTAGTTAGGGTTAACAACTTAATAAACAAGAAAAACTAAACACAAGCTCAAGCCCAAAGTCTTCACAAACCCAACAGTTACAATGCTAATCCTATTACTCTGATTGATCTCGTCCTATTTTTAATTAACTAAAGGCAAGCATTGAAACTGAAGCCAAGGCAAGAGAGAACAAGTCAAGGCAAGCATTAAAAAGGCAAACGAATTGTACAAACCCAAGGGAAAAAAATCAAAGGCAACTAATGTTTGTTTTATGTCATGTGGTATGGGATCATCTGTGAAAAAAAAGATATCCCTCCAAGAGAAAGAACGGGTTGATGCCAAGAGCGAAGAGTGGGTCCTTTTAAAGTATTGGAATAAATTGGTGATACTAGATAAAACTCCTTAGAAAATTCTCTGTTTCTAGTATATTCAATGATGGAGCCCTCACACCTTTATTAGAAGATGGCTACCTTTAGGACTTGAGGTCAAATCCAATTTTACTGGGAACGAATGGTCAACTGCTGATAAGAAGTCCTTTCAGAAACTTCTGAACGTCTTTTTGAGCGGCTTCTGGTCCTTTATCTTCTGCTCAAGTTCGTTCAAAGTATTTTATCTTCAATAACTCAAGTTCATTCAGTTTCGTGCTTCTGTCTTCCAAATTTCAGGTAATGTTATATCTTTAAATGGTAGAAGGTACTTTCACAAGATGAATCCACGATATAGAAGGCACTATTGCAAGCTGGAATAGACTGAAAAAACTTAATCTTTCCTTGACTAATGCTATACAAACTGCTTTACAACTACGTAAAGTAAACATAACATTTTTAATCAAAAGATAAATAAATTTAGACATTTAGAGCATTTATATGCAAAAAAGAGGGCATCATGATAGATCTAGTTCAGATTTGTTACCGAAGTATAAGCATAAACACCGGCTTTCTTAGTTCCTGGAGGACTTCCCCTTCTTATAAATTTTCCATCTTTATAGATGTACAACATAGGCACCCCAGTAGATAGCTCTAAGTTAATAACCTTTAGAAACAAGTAACATGATCAGATAACATTATAATATTGTGGAAGATATAAAAGCCATCTAACAAGCCTGGTTTATTACCTCTTGAGGACTAAGATTATCAAGATACATTATAATAGACCTAAGGGAATTGGCATGTGCAACGACCATCACATGCTTACCCGCCATAAGTTGGGGTTCTATCTGTGCAATAGAAACATTTTCAGCAACTTTTATATTACACAAAGAAATTCTAAAGATTCTTTCAACCACACTTGGTTGAAAACACAAAAAAGAAAAAAAAGAAAAAAAAGTCATATTACATTGTCTTTAAAGTAGGTAACGGCTCTTTGCAGGCACATTTCTAAACTTTCACCATTTGGTGGACGAACTTCATAAGTTCTACGCCACCTTAAAACTTGCTCCTTTCCAAATATTTCAGCAGTTTCTTGCTTGTTAAGACCTTGAAGGTCACCATACCTGACAGAACAAAATAATAATAAATTTCTTTTATTTTAATGCTTAGCTAAAATTCTTGTTTTTTATAGATGGGAAGATAAGAGAGGGATAGATTGACATAAAATTACATTCTCTCATTTAATTGCCATGCTTTAACAACCGGAATAGACTGATTTTTGGTGTCTTCACTGTAGATTTGACTCCAAATTTCAGCTTCTTCAGTCTCTTTGTGAATGATTATAGGAACCTGCAAGTTCAAATGCCCGTTATTAAAACATGTACATTCACAGTATTAATGTGTCATGCAAAAGTGCTTGCAAGTAGTATACTATTTTTCAAGAAAGATTACTGAAGAGGAATTGTCGGTTTGCCGTATCTGGCCTGAATTGAGCAGTTAGTAATTTGTAGATAAATAAATCAAAGAACTACCTTCTGGCAGCAGTGTTGGGTAAGGGTAAGCATAGCTGTCATTTGTGAACGAACCAATGCTGACATGTACACAATGTCAAGTGGCATGGTACTGATTCTCTTGCCAGCTTCTATTGCTTCTTCTACACCCTTTTTTGTTAGAGGTACATCAACACAACCAGTAAACAGATTCTTTTCATTCCACATTGATTCTCCATGGCGAACTATGATCAACGTTGATTCATCTGTCTTACATAATACACAAGAAAATTTGAAGAACAGTCATTTGAGTAACTAAAAATATACAAGGTGTCAAGGTGACTATAATTAAATGGGATTTTTGCATAAATAGCAAGATAATATGAAACAAGTCCTGATTCTAGCAACCAACTACAAAAATTCCCTAACATGGCAAAATACTTCCCATTTTATTTTTGCAAATATAGCAATACTTTACTAAGTACTAGTTTAACAGGTAAATTTTGTGTTTTCCTGTTTCCTATTTTATGAATTTCAGCATTTTTGAACAGATACTAATGTTACCAAAAATTTATAAGCCGATAAAGCAATTTTACAGAAAAAGACCTGCTAAAATAGTAAAAATGTAATATGTTGCTGCTTTTTTAGTGTTTTAGAGAGTTTTCATAGTTGGTTGCTAGAACTAGGAATTAAAGAATAGTATTTTGCTATTCTATGCATAGATCCCTAATTTAAATTGGCCTTAATGGGAGTGGGCTCTCTATTCTCTGGGATAGAGGTAAAATTTGCTCTCAACCCGCCCCTCCCAAGACTCAACCCATAGCTTCGCCATACAGTGCGAATTAATGGGTATATTTGTTTGTTTGTATCCCTAATTTAAATTGCAAGGAAAAAAAACCTAAATAAAAGAAAATGTGTGGTTCTGATTCTAAAATCTAGATTGTCACTCACTTGTCCTTAATGGTTCGTAATTCTTGGTCTGTATGGAAGATGTGACTGGATTACAAAGTGAAGAACAACATTTAGACGTTTGCTTCATACTTATTTGCAGTGCCCAGTTGGTTCTTGGTAACAGTTTATCACGCCCATCAAGCTTAAATAGTAGACCCAACTGATGTTTTCTTGATGTTGTATTATAACCCAACTTATAAATATCTGTTTGCACCCAGCTGGCCCCTTTTGCTAGATCAAAACCAGTCAATTCCATTCTGATCAGAAGTCAAATACAGTGAAGTTAACATTTTTACTATAAGAAAACACTTCAATTACAGTACTGCACCATTCAATTCTTACATACAAAGATCACAAAGCATTGAAGCTAAAACATTTCAAATAAACAACTGAAACTAATTCAGCACGGAGATCTTCAACATCTTATCATTGTTAATGGTGTAATCAATCTTAACACCTCGTTTGTGTGATATAGATCACGTGATCATATTATGATTCAAAATGAACACGATCGTTGGAAGAATTTCATTGTAGCAGAGGTAGGACTAGAAATACTTACGTGTGTTGGTGGATCACGCACAAATGGGAGCTATGATGCAAATATCAGAGACATCTGCTGTTTAGTCGATCATCGATCAAAATGTAGCAAAAATTTGGGTTTGGAATTTTACTCATACTAGGGTTTAGAAAGACTATATATACTTTGGTTTTAGCGCAAGGCTACTCGAAAAAAATTGATTTGAGCCGAGCTTAAATGAGCTCGAGGTCTTAGCTCAAACTCGTTTTATGACTTGCTTACTAAATATGCTTAAGCTTGAGTCCGAGATTCAAATATCGAGGTCGAGTTAGCTTGCGAGGCTAAACGTATTTTTGTTTATATAATTTTATTATATATTTAATTTTACAAATAATAATACTATATATAATACATAAAATTATGAATAATTAAATAATTTATATTATGTTATATAAAATAAAAATGATTATGAATATTATAAAATTAATTATAAACAAAATATAATTTTAATAATTAATGATAAACAAACCGAGCTTGGGATTGAAAATTGTTCAGACAAACCAAGCTCGAGCTTGAGCTTTCTAAAGTTAAAATGAGCTTAGCTCAACTCGGTTTATTTACACTCCTAAGCGTGTCCTCAAAACATCATTATGTCCACTTACTTTTCTTTTTTTTTTATCAATTTGAATCCTAAAAATTGTTGTCGTTAATTTCACTATTAAATATTTTATAAAAAAACTAAACTACATTTAAAATTTAAAAAATAATAAAAATAATTGTAGGATCTATCATCCATCTCATCATTTTACCAATTCACATACTTTTTCTCATTCTCACACACACTCTCTCTCTCTCATCTCACACACACACCCATTTTTTCTTTAAATCTCTTTTCTTTCTCATCTCCATCACAATCACCATAGATATTCATCACCATAACCACCACATCCACCCACCACCACCACTATCTCTCATCATCACCAACTAGAGGTGAGCAAAAAAAACTATTCGGTCGGAAAAACTGAAACCGACTTGAGGCCCAAACCAGTTTCAAACCGACCAGTTTCAATCGGTTTTACCTTTCCACCAACCAAACCAGTTTCTAAATCGGTACGGTTCTCAAACCGATCCCCAACCACGTTACACCAATGTAAGTAGTGCTACTCTTCGAAGAGATTGTTTAAAAATGTAGAAAAAAGCTAAAAATGAATTAATATCTTATTTGAAAATTTACAAACCGGTGTTAACTTAACTAATGATGTTTGGTCGACACCTAACGGTTCACCAGACTCGTACATTTGTTCCACCGCCCATTGGGTTGAACCTGATTCATGGCAAATGATAAAACGTACGATTGCGTTTGAATTGTTTGATTATCCTCACACCAGCCAAAACATTTTCTATCTTATTGATAAAGTTATTCAAACGTATAAATTAGAAAACAAAATATTTTCTATATCTTTTGATAATACGTCAAATAACACTCTTGCAATAGATCATTTGAAATTAAAATATATACCAATGTGTGAGGGTGTGTGTGTAAGGATTCCAACAAGTCTGATGCAGCCAAAACATTCAAAACATCCAAAGTCTCTTTGCATGCATGTACTAAAGTATTGAAGTAGAAATGCTTTGGAAGTTTTACACCTTGCACTAGAAATATTCTAAGTGTTTTTCGAAGCCAAGACCAACATCTTCCGAAGCCAAAAGTGAAGTCTTCCGAAGCTTCAAGACAAAGTCTTCCGAAGCCAAAGAGTAAAAATAGATTTCTTCCGAAGACTTTTATGAACATGCTTTTATCTGAAGAACTTTACCATAAAGCTAGACCATCTTTCCGTTACAACTCTGTTTGACTCACCAACTTTCACAAGTTGGTGAAAAGGTCCATGTTTTTGGTAATTGTACATTGAGGTCTTGAGTCTGAGCTTTCTACTTTATGTACTTAATCCTTTTTGTAATATATTAGGATGTGAGCTATGGCATGTCATAGTCACAAAGTCAAAAGGCAATCTGCCTTTTGACTCTACATTTGATTTTGTTGTCTAGTCTTATGTATCCAGCTAGCCTTCAAA
>BJCM01228344.1:0-13004 GCA_018326385.1 Flaveria bidentis
TTTGTTGATACATATATCCCTAGTTTATGTGCTTAATGTAAAAGTCTTTCATGTCTTACACATATGTAATGAATGGGTTAAATGAAATATAATATGCGGTTGATGTTTATAATGTTTAATATTTCATAGTATTATTGTGTGTTAAAGTATAATGAACTTACTATATAGGTTTGAGGTTGTTGTGCATAGTTCTTAGTCAATAATGATTGAGAAATGTGTTCAAACTTAGTCGTATGAGTCTTCATGTGAATGGACCATGCTTATGGACCATGCCCATGAATACATCATGCTAATGGACCAGTTGCACGACTGAACAAGGAGACTGGATCAGTCACACATTTGAGACATAAGATTGACTCAGTCGCACGACTGAACCTTTAGTCATGAGTATGGATCAATCGCATCATTCAGTCACATGACTAAACCATGCTAATGTTTCAGTCGTACGATTGGAAATCCATAACTTATAAATACCACTTAATTCGTGGAAAAACAAAACAATTGAGAGTATACTTCGAATACACGAACCCTAGCCGTCCAGAACGTCTAAGGAAGCATGTCCAACTTCATAGATCAATTCTGATCGATCTCTACTCATTCATAATGTTTAGTTTTAGTCTTATATCGATCGGGTAATTGTTCTAACTTATTGGATCACCAATCAAATAGGATTCCACACTATTTGATTCGGTATAAATGCATAATCTGATAGTATTTCGTACATACACGGTCCTGACAAATCTGTAGTCTATCATCTGGTTCTAAATCCATAGCAGTTGTGCACAGCAACTATCAGCAGCAATATATTTAGCTTCAGCAGTAGATGTTGAAACGCAGGATTGCTTCTTGCATTGCCATGAGATAATCCTTCCACCAAGAAATTTACATCCTCCTGATGTGGATTTCTTGTTGATATTGCAGCCATCATAGTCACTATCTGAATAGCCATAGAGATTAAAATTGTTGTTCCTTAGATACCAGAGACCTAGTTTAGGTGCTTCTTTAAGGTATCTTAGGATTCTCTTGGCAGCAAGTAGGTGAGACACCTTAGGAGCAACCTGATATCTTGCACAGATACAAGTTGCAAACATTATATTAGGTCAACTTGCTGTGAGATACATCAAAGAACCAATAACTGTCCTATACTAATGTTGATTAGTATTCTCTCCCTTAGAGTCAGGACTAAGATTATGGTTTTTAGGTATAGGTGTCTTGGTCGGCTTACAATCTTTCATCTCAAATCTTTCTAAAATGTCATTGACATACTTAGATTAATTTATAAAGAACCCTTCCATCATCTGCTTCACTTGAATTCCAAGGAAAAAGTCCATTTTTTCCCATGGAACTCATCTCAAACTTTTTCTTCATAATGCTCTCAAAGTCTTTGCATATTTGATCATTTGAAGAACCAAATATGATGTCATCAACATAGACTTGGACAAGAAAAATATCTTTCCCAGACTTTCTTTTGAAGAGAGTCTTGTCAATGGTACCTCTAGTGTATCCATTCTTCAGGAGAATTTGATACAAGGTCTCATACCACAACCTATGTGCTTGGTGCAGCCTATATAGAGCTTTATCCAGCTTGCACACATAGTTGGGGTGTTCTGGGTCTTCAAATCTTGGAGGCTGACACATGTAGAATTCCCTATCTATATCCCCTTGTAGAAAGGCACACTTGACATCAAGTTGTTTGAGAGTAAAGTTGTTGGATGCAGCATAAGCAAGGAAGATCCTAACTCACTCAAGTCTTGCAACAAGTGCAAAGACATTAGTATAATCGATTCCGTCCTCTTGAGTATATCCTTGAACTACCAGTTTTACCTGGTTCTTGATAATCAAGCCTCTGTCATCTCTTATATTTCTAAATACCCATTTGGTGTCTATAGGTACTTGATTAGATGGTAATGGATAGAGGTTCCAAACCTTTTGTCTCTTAAATTGAAACAATTCCTCTTGCATTAATTTAACCCAACTACTATATTTCAAGGCATCTTCTACTTTCTTGGGTTCCATCTATGACAAAAAGCATGAGTACAAGCAGACACTCCCATTGGGAGTCTATCCCCTTGTTCTCACACCTTCAGAGACTTATCCTATGATGTTCTCAACTGGATGAGTGTTGTGAATCCTAAGCCTGGGAATCACCTCTAGTTGCAAAGATAGATCCAGATTGGACATATTTTTCTCACCATCTTGAACACTTGGTCCAGCTGATGTTTCACACTCATTCAATTAGGACTAATAGAATGAAGGAGAAACATCATCAATGTCAATCATGCTGATAACTGGTTGAAGCTCCACCAGTTGTGGGAGCTTGTTGTTTAGAGACTCTTGGAGAACTTGGAAAAGGTCTGGGCAACTCAAACAATTGATCATCATCAGAGTCACTTTGAGTACCTGTTCCAGCTGAAACATTCTCATAAGATGGTTTAGAATAGTTTGGAAACAATTTTAAGTCAAAAATATAATCAGGGCCATTCCCCCTAGCACAAGGAGTGTGCTCATTAACAACAATGTTGGATGATTCCTCAAATTGTTGATATATAATGTTGTAAACTCTATAAGGAATAGAGTTGGAGGAATATCCAACAAAGATAGCATCATCTGACTTTTTAGCAAATTTTGCCAAATTGTCATTTGTGTTAAGTATGGTACACCTGCTGCCAAAGGACCTTAGAAAGCCAATGAATGGTGGCCTCTTGTTCCATAGCTCATAAGGGGTTTTTCCATGTGGCTTAACTACAGGAACCCTGTTCTACACATAGCATGGAGTGTTGACTACCTCTGCCCAGAATGTTAGAGCCAGCTTTGAATCAGTTAACATGGTCCGAGCAGCCTCAATATGTGTCATGTTCCTCATCTCAGCAACACCATTTTGTTGAGGAGTTCTGGGAGCACTATATTGTCTCGCAATCCCTTTTGAGTTACAGAATGAGTCAAGAACTTGATTCTTAAACTCAATCCCTTAATCACTTGTGATTATCTTAACCCTGTGATCAATTTGATTTTCTATTTTAAGAATAAACAATTTTAAAGTTTCAGCAGTTTAATCTTTAGTTCTTAAAAATAATACCCATGTAAATCTTATAAAATCATCAATAATCACAAGGCAATATGATTTCCTTCCGATGCTCATTATATTTGTGAGACCAAAAAGATCCATGTGCAATAAGTGTAATGGAGTAGTGATAGAGTTAATAACCTTGTATTTTTGAGATGCCATGTGCTGCTTCCCTTTCAGGCATGCAACACAGTTATCTTTGCAGAAAAAATCCTTTTTAGGCAAACCATGTACCAGATTGTTTTTAACCAACTTATTCATTGATTTAAAAATCACATAACACATTTTTTTATGCCATAAGGTTGACTCATCACTATCAGCTTTGCAAAGAAAGCATGATACTTCACCCAGGGGGAAGCATTGTTCATATCCAGCTTGTACATATCCCCTCTCCTGGGAGATCTAAGAAGCACCAATTCTTGAGGAATTGTCATCCCGGATTTGAGGATAATGCACTCGTGTTCTATGAAGAGCATTTGATTCTTTTGATCCAAACCTGATAAACACTTAACAAGTTGTGTTCAAGCTGTTTGACAAAGTTTACTTTGTCAATGTTTAAACTACCATAAATATATCATTCGACCTCACCTCCAAACTTGACAAGACGTCCATCAAAATGCTAAAATTGTTGAAGGAGAGATCTGTTCCCTATCATGTGCCTGGAGCATCCACTATCCACAATCCATATATTGTTATTCTTGTCATGCGGATGTCCCTGCACATAAGATGAGATGATTAGTTTTGATTGGAAATCCAAGCCTTGTTGGTCTTGGGTTCTTCCAATGATAGTGACATAATTGAACCAAAGTTTATGCATAAGGGTTCAATGGATATCTTTGAAGAAGAGGTTTGGGCTATAACATCTTCCTTGATCTTCCATTCCATCCTTTGGTTGATCATAGAAGATGAGCTTAATGAAGCTTGTGCATCTTGACATTCTTCTGAAGCTTCTTTCTTTTTGGAAGAGACATTCACCACCTTTTCTTCAGAAGCAGTCTTTTTCTCAGAAGGTCTCAAAGGAACTCTTTTGTTCTTTTGAGTTTTTTTGAATTTATCTTTCGAAGCAATTTTCCCTTCGGAAGAATAAGTTTCTTCCGAAAGCAACTTTGCTTCCGAGACAAGTTTTCCTTTCTATAACACTTGAACCATGTGATAGGGTCCAAATGTGAAAACTTCCTTGACTCCTTCTCTTTTAACATTATTTGCATAATGTGTATTAGCAGGATTGTAGTAATAATCTTTGGCCATGTGGTTATGCAGACCACACATTATGCATGCAATGTTAATTTTCTGGGAACTTGAGGATTGTATTTTCTTGTTCCTCTTTTCTTCATCTGCAATCTTTCCCTTTAACTTCTGATCATTTGGTAGGATAAAAGTGTTGGTACTATACACCTTTCCTAAATCAGAGTTTCCTACCACCTGAAATCCAGCTGAAATGAACACACCATTTTGCTTTAGGTCTATCTTCCGCTTGGACTCGACCACTTCCTTGGCAGTTTTTCTGGATGCCTTAGCTCGACTTCTTCTGTCTTTGGTGGTTAGGGGTTGATCATCACCGGTAGGAGTAGGTAAAATTACCTAGTTCTTCCATGTGCTGGTCTCCATTATTGCATCACTCTTTGACTCATGGGAAGGTGGGCCAACAGATGGAACCTCTTGCTCTTCAGTACCACATCTTGGTTGTCTAATAGAGTCATAAGAGTGTGGTGGAGCAATTTCATTGGTTCCCAACCCACCTTTGTTTTGATAAGACAGTTTTGAGTCAGAGGATGATGCAAGAATGACTTGGAAGTTTTTCTCAGAAATAGCATGCTTCCTAGCTTGAGGCTTAGCTATTACTAGCTTGGCTTGAGCCTTAGTCAATTTGGATATAAAATCCTTGATTTGAATCCTCTAATTCGTGTGCTCATGTTTAAAGAGGATACTATGTTTTCTAACTCCTCAATTTTATTTTGATAGTTAGATTTAGCACTTTTAAAATCAGCTTTCAAGATAATCAAGGACTCAATGTTAGATTTAATTTCCATATTGTAGTCCTAGTATATTTTAACCTTAGTAATACAAGCTAGAGTATATAGATGTTCATATACCTTTGAGTTGTCTGTTTCAGCCATGAGTGCTTGAGCAGGGGTGACATCTTACACCATAAAGCTCCAATCAACTTTTTGAGCCATAGTAGTTGTCTCAGTTGACTTCCAGTAGCTTTAGGTGTTGTAGGATGTGTGGAGGCATGAGTAGATCCCGAATTTGATTTGGGAGCTTTGCATTCCCTAGCAAAATGACCTAGCTGGTTACAATTGTAACACTTGGCCTTTTCTTTGTCGAACCCAAACTTGCTGCTAGTTGGGTTCTGAGGGATTTCCTTCCAGTTCTTTTGAAGAACTACTTCACCCTATAGGTTAACAGGGCCATTTATTGGACTATGTCCATGTATTCCACATCATCTAGGCTGAAACACTCCAGATCTTCAAAGCAAAACTGAAAATCACCAGAGTGTCCGCTTCTTAAGACAAAAGCACAACTGTCCTGAAAAGGACTCGGTTGAGCCTATTGAGATCTTGGAGTCTCAGGAAATGTAATGTAAGGCCAAGAGGAACATGATGGCTCCTAAGAGTGTGTTAGGTACTGCTGAGGTTGTGGGGGTAATTAGCCTTCTGCAACCATAAGTGCATTGCAAGCAGGAAGGCTAAAGGTCTGCTCACTTGGCGGCCACTCTTGTTCTCCATCTCTACATGATATCCAACTAGGATGTCGTATAGTTCAGTCATGGTGAGGGAGTTTAGATGTTATGTCCTCTTGATAGAGACATAGTAGAACGTCCACTCATTAGGAAGTGCACTCATGAATTCCCTTAAGAGATCTCTCAATTTTGGAGTTACTCCCACAGACTGAAAGGAGGAGATAAGATCCATGAACCTAAAGTATTGTTGGCTTAGGGTCTCTCCAGCAATGTGAGTAAAGATCTCAAACCGTTGCTTCAATGAATCTTTCTTTGAGTCGTTAGAGTTTGCGTACATGTTGGTTAAGGCATCAACTAGTTCTTTAGCTGACTGGCAATGCTCAAACCCCACCATGATGGAGTTGAGTATAGCAGTCATCAGAACAGTCATGGCCTTGCCATCAATATCAAGTCGTTTATGGTCTTCTTCAGAGTAATCTTCCACCGCCTTCTCTATCATTGCACCACCTCCATCAGGTGCTGCAACCTTTCGCTTGTAAGGGCCATTGGCGAAAGATTTCCATATTTGGATGTCTTGATATCTAATGAACCCTTCAATACGTCTGCTCCATTGTCTGAAGTTTTCTGGGGTGATGATAGGTGCTTTAGTCATCGTCCCCATTTCACATTCAGATTTCTGGTTAAGGGCCATTTTGAGTGTAATGAGTAGGTGAGTGAAGAAGAGATTGATTAGGATGGTAAGATCACACATGCTCTGATACCAATTGCGTAATCGGTTTATATACTTAACACAAGTACTTTCTCCCAAACTCACTAAGTAACACTCGGGTTTGTGATGAACCAGAATCCTTCTAAGAGTTTATGATAATATACTAAGTAAATCAAAACACAAGATATGGTTTTTCAAGATACTTGTATATATTATTTCTCAACTCAAAGTATTACAAGACTCTTACAAGCATATAACATGAGTTATAATGATAAACTATATATACTACTACCTACAACCGGATATACTTTGATACCAGCTGGAAACCTTATACTAAAGCAAATACTACAAAGCTAAAGATAAAGTATCTTAGATAAAGTATTATCTAAGATATGGTAGTCATGACATGTCCATGACTTACCTTTTGTCACCAACTAAAGTTGGAAACTGTACTAACTGATAAAGGTGAACAATGGAATAAAGTACGGTCAACTACATGGGTTTTTCAAAAAACACCATGCAGTATATCAGAGGTCTGCAACGGAGCGTCAAAAGGACCATACTTATGTCCATTGGTTCATAGTAGCTACTTCTGAAGGTTAACTAGCTTTCGAAGCCACTTATACTTCGGAAGTGGTTACTTCTTTCGAGGCTTCCTTGGGACTTTATACTTCGTAAGTTGTAGTCTTAATTTCTTCTAAGTGTTGAAGCTTTAGAAGAGCAGAGACTTTGTCTTCGGAAGTTGGAGTTTTCCTTCGCAAGTTGATCTTGCACTTGACTTCGGAAGAACTCCATTTGTCTTCGGAAGTTCCACTCTTAGCTTCGGAAGTCCTTTATTAGTTGTACCATGATACTCAAGTGTTTGGTTTTGGTTGCACCAGCCTTTCTAGATCCAACAACCCATTTTCATAAAAACTTTTACACATGCATTTCTAGCCCCAAATCCAGTTAAAACATGTAAAGAGGGGGTTCTAGAACTCACCTTATGCAACTTTGAATGTGTCTTCCTTCAAACCCGTGCAATGAGTTCAAACACCTAGAAACCCACCAATATGCAAACCCAAACATAACATACACACATAAGCACATAACCGAGGCTATAATCAGCCAAGAATAACTTAAAACGATGAATTCTTACCTTGAATTCAGCCTTCTTCTTCGTCAAAACCCAAAGACTCTGTTTTCTCTCTCTAAAATCCGATCGAAATAAATGTGCAGGAAGGTGTGGGCGACGACCATCACCTTTTTGCACCCACTTTTATTCTTTTTGTCCTTTTTGATACATTTAGTCCCTCAACTTGGGTTAAATTGTGTTTCTTCCTTTTTTCCTACACTTTTATTCTTTCTTTTACAACTTTTTAAATTTCCAGGTGTTACACTTCAATTGCACTAAAATTCTTCTAAGTGTTGTTTTGGTTGCACCAACCTTATTTGACCCAACAAACTGGTTGTTAAGGTGGACCCCAAGATTAGCTTCAAAGGGAAACCTTGACTGAATGCGTAGTTATAGAACCTATGAACCTTGAGAGAGGAACTATTTTAACATCCTCTACCCGCAGTGAGGCACTAGCTGGTGAAGGTGTTTCATAACCTCTCTCTAGTCAGAGCTTAAGTGCTAAACCAAGCAATGAATGCCAAAACTCTCTCCACCCTGAGTCATTAAGGCCTTTGAGTGACAAAGGGAAAAAGAAGTTGACTTCTAAGGAGATTAAGGAGGTGGAAAGAGGGAGAAAGAGGAAGCTATGGAGAGGGAGTTCAAGTGGGTCCCTAGACTTTATGAAAGCTACAATCAGGGTTGCCCCCCAAGCCGAACACTCAACAGGATGAGTTAAGGGCGGCTAGTTTAAACTACTTGGGGGCCAGGAACTATAACATTGATTAACTTATCTCTATTCCCTTAGAAGAGTTAAATGAACTGACTGACATTGAGCTATCAAAGAAGAGAAAGGAGGTAGAGGATGTAGAACTGCTTCTCAAGATCAAAGAATAATATAGGAAGAAAAGACTTACAAGCATGCTCATACTCTCTCTTTAGTTCAAGAAAGTCCCAAGACAGGTTGTGGCAACTGAGCAACAACCTCAGGTAGACAAAAAAACAGATAGACAAAATATGATCAACTACCTGAGTGTCACATGCCTCTATTAGGCATATGCGTTTCTTCCTTTGTCATATGAGTACATAGAGTTTGAGTACCTTAAGCATCTTAAGCAACAAGTAATGAAAGAACAAAAAGTTGCTAAGAGAAAGATAAAGGAGAAGTTGCAAAGTCAAGAGCCATCATCCAAAAGAGTTTAAAAAAGTCTGGTGATAGGCAAAGGATAATAAGCTTCTTGAAGTTGTATGGATTCTCCGGAAGGATCTTGGTCCATTGTCTCTATCCACCATGGATAAGCACATCAGGGTAATCAAGTAAAAGATTAAAAAGGGTGAGCTTATTGACTTGCATTCTCCACTAAGTCTGGTTGCACCTGAATTTGAGGTCAAGGTTGAAACACAAGAGAGAACACAACCTGGACCTAGTGTTGGACCACATCCAACTTCATCATCTGATCCACAGCAGGGTCCTGATCTATCTCCTTCAAAACCTGTGAGGGAAAAGGATGGAATTAAGAAAGACACACAAGAACAACCTGGTGCTGAAAGCCAATCTTCTTAGTTGAAATCTAGAAAGAGTCAATAAGAAAAAAAGGAAGTCTAAGGCATCCACCTCTATACCTCAGGATGAGTCAAAGCATCCTGAGGCTGCTCAACCAAGTCCAATATATGTAAAGCCTCTTGATGCTAGAAGACTATCTTGTCCTGGACCCTTGTTGCTAATCTGGATAGATGGTATGTCACTAGAATCAAGTAGGTCAAGATGTCTACTTCTGGCAAGACATAGTTAATCTTAATGTGCATGATCTCTATGATATGAGTAGATACTATAAGAGTTTGAGGGATCCTAACCAAATGATGAAGAAATGAATGGTCTTGATCCTGATGAGGACTGTTAATAGATGAGTTATCTCTTTTGTTTTCGTAGCATCAGCCTAGGAGGAGTTTGTAAGGTTTATACTTAAAGGCTGATGCAACCAAAGCAATAAAAGAGCTCTCAACATGCATGCATGAAGTACATAGTAAAGTTACATCGGAAGTTTTACACAACTCAAAGGAAATAGGCTAAGTGTAAAATCTTTCGAATCTAAATAACAAAATCTTCCGAAGCCAACAATGAAGTCTGCATGACTAGTGAAGGATATGCAAATATAACACAGCAACACAAAGAGGAGAGTTGGTTAAGAACACTCAACTTAATCAGACAGTGAATCTAGTTAACCTCAAGTAATGACACTAAGAACACAAGTAAGTATGAGACCAAACAAGATACACAAGGAGATGGTTTTTAAGATTGTATTATATTGTCTTCTCAAGTTCTATTACTAGTGTTACAAAGCATAAAAGAAAATTACAAGTACTTGAGATACATATACTACATCCTACAGTCAGCCATACTTTGAAGGCCAGCTGGATACAATTGACTAGACACAAAACAAAATCAATTGTAGAGTCAAAAGGCAGATTGCCTTTTGACTAGTGACTATGACATGCCATAGCTCACATCCTAATCTATAACAAAAAGGATAAAGTACATGAAGTAGAAAGTTTACAGACTTAAGACCTTAATGTACAGTTACTAAAAGTATGGACCTTTTCACCAACTTGTGAAAGTTGGTGATTTTACAGAGTTGCAGCGGAAGGTATCTAACTTTATGTAATGTACATCAAATAAAGCATGTGTGCTAAAAGTCTTTGGAAGAAATCAATCTTCAAGTGTTGGCTTCAGAAGACTTTGTCTTTAAAGCTTAGGAAGACTTCATCTTTGGCTTCTGAAGATATTGTTCTTGGCTTCGGAAGATTTCACACTTAGAATATTTCTATTGCTTGTGTGAAACTTCTGAAGTATTCTTCTTCAGTACCCATGTGCATGCATGCAGGAGAGACTTTGGGGGTTGCATCAACCTCTTCATATAATCTCTACAAACTCCCCCTAGGTTAATTCTACCAAAACACTTGAAGACTTCATATATTTACATTCCTTATTAGAATAATGACTATCTCTTTCTTCATGAAATGATCAGGATCCCTCAGACTGTCAAAGTGTCTTCTCATGTCAAAGAGATCATGTAAAGGCAGATTGAACATGTCTTGCCATGTGTAGACATCCTCAATTCCATGATCTCTAATGACATGCCACCTTTCTGGATTTGTGGTGTATGTCCAGGATAGGATGGGTCTTCCTGATACTAGATGAGCTTCTTGATTTGGAGATGATGGAGCATCCTCTGGCTTCACATCATCAGGATGTTCTAATTCATCTTGAGGTTCAGAAAAGGAGGTTTCTTTCTTATTATTTTTCTTTGGCTTTGAAGCCATCCTTTTCTTTCTCTTTGTTCTTTTTAATTGAGAAGATTGGCCTGCAACACCTGATTGATCTTCTTTGTCTTTCTCAGTTGGGTCTTCCTCTCTGACAAGTTCAGAAAGAGAGGGAGTCTGACCCTACTGTGGATTAGAAGATGAAACTTGCTATGATTCAGCAGGAGGTTTAGGTTATGTTGTCTCAGGTTGTTCAACCATAACCTCCACTTCAGATGGAGCTTGACTTGGAGGGGAGTTTAAGTCAATCAGCTCTCCACTCTTGATCTTCTGCTTGATTACCCTGATATGCTCATCCATAGTAGATAGAGACATAGTGCCAAGTCTCCTTCCGAAGAATCCATACAGTTTCAAAAAGCTCATCATCCTCTGCCTGTCTGGAGACTTCTTCATGCTTTTCTAGATGATGGCTCTTGACTAAGAAGCTTCTTCCTTTGGCATCCTTTTAGTTGTCTTTCTTTCCTTGACTATCTCGAGTTCAAATTTTTTGAGATACTCAAACTCAACAAAGTCATAGGAAAAGGGAAGAAGTGCATCTACCTGATAGAGGCTTGTGGCACTCAAGTAGTTGATCATTTTGATCCTGTCTTCTTCTCTGTCTACCTAAGGTTCTTGTTGAACCATATCCTCATGTGCAGGACTTTCTTAAACTGGGGAGAGAGTGGGCACATGCTTATATAATTTTTTCTTTCTTCTTTCATCTTTCATTTGAACCAGTAGCTCAGCATCTTCTGCCTCTTTCTTCTCCTTTGACATTTCCATGTCAACTAGTTTATTCAATTCCTCTAAGGGGAGAGAAATGACATTGTCAATGTCATAGTTCCTGGTCTGCAAGTAATTGATCCTGACTGCCCTCAACTCATCATCCTGAGTGTTTGGTCTGGGGTAGTCCGGATAGCAGTTTCCATGAATCTTGCAGACCCAGAAGAGGAACTTTCTCCCCTCAGCTTCATTTTCCTCTCTCTCTCTCTCTCTCTCTCCTCAATCTCCTCAGATGTCATCTTTCTTTTCCCTGTGTCACTCACAGACCTTTGTGACTCAGGGTGGAGAAAGCTTTGGCCTTCATTGTTTGATGTAGCTTCTAAGCTCTGGCCAGAGAGAGGTTGAGAAGCACCTTCACCAGTAGGTGTCTCAAAAAGGGTATGAATCTCTGCAGCAGTTGATGATGATAAGACAGTGCTCTCAGGTTCTGCCACTGGGCCTTCAGACAAGGTTTCTCCTATGAAACTAATCTTAGGGTCTGCCTCAACATCCAGTTGACTAATGACATTGCCTGATTGCCTTAGTCTCCTTCTGAAGCTGAACTCTGTAGTGATCCTGTCTTGGATACTTTGAGCCAACTTGTTAGCTTATCCTGATTGGCTTTGATTGACAAGTGGCATGTTGACTAGATTCAGACCTTCATAGAAGTTCAAGGTCTGAAAGTTGAAGACCTCTTGTTGTCCTTGAACTCTAAGAATGATAAGGGCACTTCTGTTGCTGTCATACCTCCACCCAATGATGTGATTTGAAGTTGGTGGAGATGACATAGCCTTTGGTATTCCTTCCTCAGACAGACTCTGAATGTAGGAGTCTATAGAGTCCACATCAATGTGAACTTGAGGAAGTTACTAAGTGTGCACAATTGCAAGTGAGGATGGTGAGTCCTTAATATCCACACTCTCTGAAGAACTCCCAGGTTTTGTGAGTGTAATGACTTTCTCCCCCTTTTTGGTAGCATCACCCACTTGCATAGGTGGCTAGGAGTTAGGTCAATCACACTCACCGGTTCTTGTGTTCCTGGTTAAGCTCCTCTTAAAGGTCTCCCAACTAGTTTGTCCTTGAGAGAAGTGTTGGACCAAAAGAACCAATGAGCCAGATCAGAAAAACCTTTAAGTCCCACAGACATCATAACAACTGAAGAAGTCTACATCAGCTGAAGGCAAAGTCTGAAGACAAAGTCTGAAGACAAAGTCTGAAGACAAAGTCTGAACACATCAGCTGAAGACATCAGCTGAAGACAAAGTCTGAAGACATCAGCTGAAGACAAAGTCTGAAGACAGTCTGAAGACAAAGTCTGAAGACGTCAGCTGAAGACAAAGTCTGAAGACATCAGCTGAAGACAAAGTCTGAAGACATCAGCTGAAGACAAAGT
>BJCM01228345.1:0-11950 GCA_018326385.1 Flaveria bidentis
TCAACAAATTCACAGTTCATTGATATAGCTAAGACAATTACAAGAGTAAGAAAGCAGTTAACAAATCAATAAACTCACCTTCTCAATAACTACTTAGCAACTCAGCAACTCACTACTTTCTCTACTCTAGTCTAAGCTATTTATACTAGAAACTAAGGAACTAACAATTTACAAAACTAGTCCCTATACTAGTACAAAATATAAAATATACAATAAAAGACTAAATGTTAATCTTTCAAGGGTTCTAAGAAACATATAGATAGCCCAAAACCAAACCCCACCTGCAACAACACACATTCATACATACGGGTATGAAACCTAGTTTTATAAAAACGTACATTCATGCATTTCCAGCCCCAAAACAGTTAAAACAAGTAAAAAGAGGGGTACTAGAACTCACCTTTGCAGCTCTTTGGGTAAGACTTCTTCAAACCCGTTTACAAATTGAGCTCAAACACCTAAAACCCACCCAACGCATACAACAAAACACACATAACATACATAAGCACACAACCGAGGAGGAAAGCAGTTAAGAACATCTTAAACACACGATTTCTTACCTTGGATTCGATCTTCTTCTTCCTGGTCTTCAAAATCCTGAAAGCTTTCTGCTTCTCTTTGCTTTCTCTCTCTAAAATCCGAATTTTGTGTGTGTAGAGAGAGTGATGGCCGGTCATTACCTCTTACACCCACCTTTTTAAACATTTTGGCCTTTTAGCACAGAATCGGCCTTTAAACAAAGGGTGCATCTACACTCCTACTACTAATCGGCAGTTTAGCACAGAAAGCAGCAGAAATAAAAATTTTACTAGCACCGAAATCGAATAACACAGAAGCTAAAGTTTGGTTTACTTGAAACGAACCTAACATAACATCAGGGTCAATCCTAGCCTCCTCCTACGACATCATAAGTGCTCTAGCGCTCGTCCTATGTCCTTCTCCTCCAGTCTTCTTCACCCCTGAACCCTCAGCCCTCAACTTCTTACAGTCTCTACTCAGGTGACCATTCTCTCCTTAGTTGTAACACCTTACAACCCTGCATTCCCTCGCTATATGGCCAGACTTCCCACACTTGAAGCAGATGTTTGACCCCTATTTGCATTCTCCTGAATGCTCCTTCTCGTATTTACCACACCTCTTCGCCCTGCACCAGGTGTAACCACACGACGGTCATCCACCCGTGCCTTCTTGTTACTCGTCGGGGCACCACCCCGACCAAACCTTTTTCCACTACAATTCTGTTCACCACCACCTTTCATGTTGCCTTCAGTCACCACCATAGTTCTTTCATCATACAATCTCCCTGCCAAATCAGCCACCGACCTAAACGTGCTCGGTCGGGCAGCGATCATGTGCCTACGGATATTTGCCGGCAAACCCTGAATGTACCTCTTAATCTTTTGTGACAAAGGCGTCACTTGGTGCGGCACCACACGTGTCATCTCATTGAGTTTAGTGGTGTATTGTTGATGTGACATTGTTCCCGCCTCCAGCTGCAGGAATTCCCTTTCCACCTTATCCATTTCCCTATGAGGACAGAACTCATCAATCACCAACTTTTTCAACTCAGACCAGCTCATTCTCCCAATTGCCCGACTACCCTCGGCTTGGACTATATTGTCCGACCAACACACAGCCGAGTCCAGAAACGAGTGGGCAACAAATTTCACCTTTTTGTCTTCTCGGCACTTGCAAATATTCAGAACCGCTTCTATTTCCCTCACCCATCGGTGACTATCAGCAGCAGTGCCATTACCATAAAAAGTAGGGGGCTTACACCTTTGAAATGCCCCGTAGTTACAGCCTCGTGCTGCCTCCGGCACAGGCTTTTATTTTTCCTCTTCCTCTTCGTCATCAGATAAAACCGTTTCGGGCTGTCTCCTTTCGCCCGTAGGTCTACTCCTTTCCTCGCTCTCTCCCTCCCATACAGCCTTTATCACTTCAATCACCAGAGACAGTAAGATCGTCTGCATGACCTGATGCACCTCCTCTACAACAGTCTCCTTTAATGAGGATCTCAAATTGGCGCTCTCATCTCTACCCTTCGGATTAGGGGTCTCGGGTTCTTCATGAACCATCTTTTTGGCTCTAGGCCTTCCTCTCATAGCTCGTGGTTCAGCACCACGACCTCCACCACGTGAAGATTTCAATGATCTACCACCGGCCATCCTCTAACACACTACAAGATTCAAACACCAACACGGTCATTCAAGGAAACAACTCAGTTTATGTCGAGTATAGTAAGTCCCTAATTATAGTGGCCGGTTGTGATTAGCCACTTACGTTACTCTTCATACCCCAAGCATTACCTATCCTAACTACATCAGTATCTAAATCTACAAACGACACATAAACCACATAACATGCGCACGTAATACTGGTTAACATTAAGAAAATACCTGATGGCATGCAGCTACTCGGACTGGCATGCCTTCCCCTTCCGTCCCATTTTCAGTTTGGTTAAGGTTTATTTTGAAAATTTTCCTGTTTCACTTAAACTTTGGCTCTGATTCGAACTTGTAAGGCCCAATTCCCGGGATATTCACAGCTGGTCAATCATCGCTCATAAAACATATATTTTGATTAACTTAAAGAAATCATTGCAGCGGAAACATTTAAACATCCATTTCATTATAACCACTTTTGCAAAATAATACATCGTTGACTAGTTACAAAACATCATTATTTGCATTACATCACAAAAACATCATATTTCTATCAAATGGATGCCATCCAAAAATGCAAAGTAGTTGCCCCATGCCATCCTCAGCAATGCTCACCTGCCAACTACAAAATAGATAAAAAGTCAGTGTTGCTACGTGAGTTCTAGTTTTATAAAGACATTGCATTACCTTCCATTCTTTAAAACATTTTCATTACTATTGCACGTGATCACACATCGTACATACATCAAGGTCATAATTATTATCTTCATCATCGTTCATTAGTACATTTCGCACATATCGCACATATCGCACGTATCGCACGTATCGCACGTATCGCACATATCGCATGTATCGCACGTATTGCACATATAGCACGTATGGAGTGGTCACTAGGACAAACTCCACTTACTATATATATACACACATAGTGTATATATATTCAATATTTCACCACCACCACTAGCCCCTAGTGTCAGGCCCCACCCCCTCGCATCATCCTCAACACCACCATCTACTCTTTAAATCAAACAACAACATCGTTAATTCCATCTCAATCATTGCATCATCGGCACCATCTCACCATCATCGGCATCTCATCATCACTACCATGGCAACATCCATCACCGATTCATCTCCTATTAACCACCACTACTGCCAAGATTCTCCAATTAAGTAATGTTTAATTTTCATTTTAGGGTTTTAAATAAGTTACTGGAGGTGGGGGAAACACCGATGTATTTGGATCTGCTTGTGGTGGTGTGGTTGGAGAAGAAAGGGTGTAACCGACCGGTTGATAGTGGGCGATGATAGTGGTTTAGTGGTCGTGATGATGGTGATTTGAATGTGAGTAGGAGGGAGTGGAATTGGGGTTGTTTGGGGGGTTTTTTGTGTTAAGAAGAGAAAGGGATGGTGGATTTTGTGAGACTACGTTGATGGTGTAGCTGAGGATGACTATGATGGTGTTGTTGTGATGGTAATGATAAATGATGATATAGTGATGGTTTTGATGTGCTGACGGTGATAATGTGATGGTGATGGTAATGTTGCAATGGTGGTGATGATTCGATAATGGTGGTTGTTGTGGTTAGATGGCGGTTATTGTAGTCTTCGTGTGTGTTTGGTGGTGGATGATGTGCAAAAGGGTTTGGTGGTGGCGAAGGTGGGTAGATGGTCGTGGTAATAGGTATATGGTGGTGATTGTGGCTGACGGGGAAGGGGGTTGGGTTTTTCATGGTTATATGTAATTACACTAATGGTCTCTGGATAAAACAATATATACATTTATGAAAATAATCCCTCAAAGGGTATTTTAGTCATTTCACTTAAACTTAATAGAAAAACTCACGTCTGTTAGTCTTAGTACCTTAACTCGTTACAAAATTTAAAACACAATGCCCCTAACATGTTACAAAAAAGTCTTAGTACCAAAACTTATTATTTTAGATAAACCACAAGGACGATTTATGTAATTAACTCTTTGGTTAATGATGGTTGATTTGGGTCAAAACAACCAATTAGAGTAAACAACGGTCAATTAAGATTATATAAGGTCGATTATGGTAAATAACAACAATTAGGATCATTGGTGCGCATCTAGGGTTGATTTGGATCATTGGTGGTCATATATGGTTGATTTGGTAATAAAAAAGCAAATAGGATCAGTTAAATGTCGTGAGGGTCATTGATTGTCTTTTTGGGTAAATGATGCTCACTAAGGTTAATGATGGTCAATTAGGGTCACAACAACCAATTAGAGTAAACAACAGTCAATTAATATTAATTAAGGGTAATTAGGGTAATTTGTTGTTGGCGTTCAACAATTGAGTAAACTTAAGCATACCTAATCATAATTACAGCCAACTGAAGATCTCATTGTACAAGTTCAGAGACCAAGTAGATTACAACAAAACAAGACAATTCAACATGCAAAGTCAACATCAAGACAATTATAAAGTCAAAATTTGGTCGTGTTGTAATGTTAGTATAAATAGACCCACTAGTGCATTTATGCAAGTGTGGCTTTTGTGTGTGTGTTTCTCATGGTGTAAATCACCATCCAAGGAGAAATCCTCTCCTATGGGTGGGTTGATTTCACCAGCAATCTATGATTCTCATTGTAACTTGTTTATCAACATCAATGAAATCATAACATTATTATTATCCATCTCCTTGTTCTTTGATTCACACACGTCCACCCATCTTAATTTTGATTTTTAGATCTGAACAAGATGAATCCTAAGATCCAAGCTCAATGAATCTGAAATATTGATTTAGCAAAATTGGTATCAGAGCTTTGGCTCTTGTTTCTCTTTCAGATCTGCGCAAGAACTGAATAGAATACGATTGATGTGGTGATCGAGTTGCTAGTAGAGTATATCATCATCTCTACTTCGTAAACATCAGAAAATACTCCTATCAACACATTCTCACCAAAATATTCCCAACAGCAAGAAACTCACTACAATCACAGATCTGATTCTGAAATTCGTTTGAACTATTTGGACAAAGTGGACTAATCAATCTTAAAAATCATCTAAATCTATATTTATACAAGTTAAACATCTGTTAAAATGGATTCTAACAGTTACTCAGAACATGGTCATACACCTAAACATCCTATGCTTAAACACAAATCTGAGTTTAAGCAGTGGAAAATCAGGTTTAGGAATTACATCACAGGTGTAGATCCTGATTTCTGGATCTCAATATGCAAGGGGCCACATATCCCTGTTACTCTGTCTGCAGATCAAGCTGTAATTTACAAAACTGCAAGAATACCCATAGAAGATCTAACTCTTGATGATGAAGACCATAAGAAAATCAAGATTGACCTCAAAGCTTACTCCATTCTAACTCAAGCACTCAAGATGGATGTGCTGAAAAGATTAGAGAAGTATGGTACTGCAAAAGCTATGTGGGATGCATTGAAAATCATGTGTGAAGGAAGCAGTGAAGTAGCAGAAATTAATAAGGATATGCTTGTTAATCAGTATGAAACATTCCACCACATCAAGGGAGAGTCCATATCCAAACAACTGCACAGATTTTTTCAGTTGGTATATGACTTGGAAATCATGGGAGTCACTTACAAGATCAAAGAATTAAACAAGAAAATGCTTCACAGCCTCCCGGAAAGCTAGAAACAGAATGTAACAATGCTGAAAAATACTCTTGATCTTGAGAGTATTACTTTGGATATCATGATAGCCAAAATAGAAGCATTAGAATTTGATGAAAGAAGCAAAAATCTTGGTGGACCAAGAGTGATTGAGGCTTACAAATTTCCATCAGAATCACATTTTGTGGAAAATGCCTTCATCACTGAGGAGGATGATTTCATCTCATTAAGAGATCAACTAAACAACATTGGGTTCAATGCAACTCCACCAATCAATCATCCATCAACATCATCTCAAATATCCAAAGTCACTGCTGCTCCTCAAACCACTCTTGAAGACACAAGATCAGAAGAACAAAAGGCAACTTACAATGCCTTTGTCGCAAGCTTTGTAGCATACTTAGGAGGAAGACTCACTTCTGCTCATCTAATTTACGAAGATCTGGAAGAAATGGATCCTGATGATGTGGAACAAATGGATCTACAATGGCAAATGGCCATGATTTCCATGAGAGCCAAGAAATTCTTTAGAAAAGGCAGAAAGCTGAGCCTAAATGAAAATACAAAACTGAGATATGATAAATCCAAGGTGAAATGCTTTAACTGGTGCATGGCTGGCCACTTCTCCAGAGAATGCAATGCCCCCAAGAGAAACAACTATCAAAGGAATTCTCAAGGCTAGTCATCCTCACAGCCTAACTCAAGCTTTCACTCCAACAACCAACAGCAGCACTATCATTATTCTCATCAACACCAATCATATCAAAATCCTCCCCAACTGACAAATCAAGCTCATGGAAGTAGTCAGTCTTCTGCCAGTGCTCTCGTGATAAAGCAAGATGGGGTATGTGACTGCAGCATGTATGCAGGGGAAGTCAAGCCTCAATTTCAGAATCATGTTATGGCTCACATCAATGATGGTCCATCTCCAATGCCTACTGAGGTAAAAACTAACCTTTGTAGTGAAAAATGTATTAATGAATTACAAGGTTATAGGGAGCATAACCATAAACTAGCAGATACAATTAAGAAAGAAAAGGTAAAGTTAGAGATAATGAACAGAGAAATAAAAGACTTTGAAATCAAAATCAAATCTCTTATCTCTGACAAAGAAAAACTGCATGGTGAAAAGTACACTCTTGTAGCTGAGAATGAGCTCCTTACTGAAAAGTTAGCTCAATCTAAGGCTGAACATTCACCGGCTAAAGTGAAACTTGAAAAGTTTCAAATGTCTTCAGTCAAGCTGCAAGAGATGCTTGATTCTTAAAAGGATCCAAAGGACATGTCGGGGATTGGGTATAATTCATGTCCTCCACCATACAAAGACAACTACACTGTCATGCCTGAATTTGTCTCACTCACTAAAGAAATTGAAACTAAAACTATGGAACCTAAATCTATAGTAAAACAAGTGACCAATCCTCAAAACAAACCTCATGATTATATTGAAACCAATAAGGATAAAATCAAACTAGGTCACACAATCAAAATCAAACAGTGTTCAGACAATACAGTGAATGTCATGAAACCCACAAGCCCTGTAAAAGCAATTGTCCCTTTTACAAAATTCATACCATCTTTTTTACAAGGTAAAAAGAAATATGTGAAGTTAGTGAAACCCACTGCTGAGAGTAGTTCTGATAATGAGATCATATCTCCAAAACAATCAAGCAAATCAGAAAAGGTTTCACTGCAAAAGAAACAAACAAGAACACTGAGTTTAACACATAAAACATTATCAGACCCTCAGTCTTCAAGATTAAGGAAAAGAGTTGGGTTTGATATCTGCAACAAGGAACATGTTGACCAGTTTGAGAAAGAGGTGAGAAATGGGTTGAAGAAACAGAAACAACCCAGAAAATTAAACAAAGGTAGTGTTGTGAAGCAAACTACAAAAAGGGTTGATTCTGATTCATCCCCTAAAGAAAAGAAAGTGATTCAACAAAAGAAAATATCAGCTGAGTTGCAGAAGGGTTTGAGAATTCCCCAACAAAAGCCCGTCTAAAAATATTTACTATGACACATTCTGTCAGACCTCATTTTCACAATACTCAATCTAGGACATCTAGATCAACAAATGACAGGAATAATTTGAAGGAATTGAGGAAGGGTCAAAGAAAACATCTCACAATGAAACACAAAATTGACCTTCCAAAACAAAAACCTACTTTTGATAATGAAAAACGGGCCAAATTTCTACAAGGAAATAGAGACCAACGATTTCATTACTTATCTGAATCTTCAGTAGATGTTGATGAGATGACTCAACCCAGTCATTACCAAAAATCTCCCAGGACAACTCCATCTAAGCCACAATTTAGAGGGAAATACCAAAAAATCACAATCATGAATAGGACAGTGGATGCTCCCAACACATGACTAGAGATAGTTCCCTCCTTCATGACTTCAAGCATGTACAAGGAACTACTGTGGCATTTGGTGGAGATTCACAGGGTGGTAGAATTACAGGTGAAGAATTTGTGACAAACAGGATGCTGAGCTTTGATAGAGTGAACTATTGTGAATAGTTGAATTTCAATCTGCTAAGCATGTCTTAGATATGCGACAAGAAATATTCCACTCACTTTACAGACACTCATTACTACATTCTGAAACCTGGATTTCAGATCCCTGAGGAATGTGTTGTCTTAAAGACCCCAAGGAAGAACAATACATATGTCTTAAACCTGTGTTCTGCATCACCTAAAGAAGAAACATGTCTTTTGTCAAAAGCATCATTTGATGAGTCATAGCTTTGGCATAGACGTTTGGGGCACACAAACTTCAAAAACATGAACAAGTTGGTCAAAGGAAACCATGTCATTAGTCTTCCTTAAAAATAATTTCATTTTATTGATCACTGTTCTACATGCCTCAAAGGAAAACAACACAAATCATCTCACAAAACCAAGCTGGTAAACACTAACAATACTCCATTGAAGTTACTTCACATGGATCTGTTTGGACCAACTCATGTAATGAGTATTGGAAAGAAACAGTATTGTTTAGTGATCATTGATGACTTTTCATGATTCACATGGGTTTTCTTCTTACTTCATAACAAGGCATCCCAAATCATACAAGAATTTATCACTAAAATTGAAAATCAACTCGATCTTAAGGTCAAAATAATAAGAAGTGATAATGGTACTAAATTCAAAAATGAAAGTATGAGTTCTTTATGTGCAACCAAAGGCATTGCTCATCAATTCAGTGCAGCTAGAACTCCTCAACAAAATAGGGTAGCTAAAAAGAGAAATTGAACACTGATTGAAGCAGCAAGAATGATGCTAGCCGATGCTAAACTACCAATCACCTTCTGGGCAGAGGCGGTTAATACATCGTGCTTTGTACAGAATCGAACTCTACTTTTCAAAGAAAACAACATGACTCCATATGAACTGCTCTTTCATAGAAAACCATTCATTGGATTTCTTAAATCATTTGGTAGTCCAGTCTTAATATTGAACACCCAAGACTATCTGAGAAAGTTTTCATCAAAGTCTGATGAAGGATTCTTTGTAGGTTATTCTTCTATTTCAAAGGCTTACAGAGTGTTCAATCCTAGATTAAACATTATTGATGAATCAACAAATGTTCAATTCAAGGAACATTCGTTTCCCAATTCTACAAATGGTCCGGATTGGTTGTTTGATATTGACACATTTACAAAGTCATTTGATCAATTTCACTTGTCTGATGCAGGAAATCTACATTCAAGTGATACTTCGTCAGCTGTGGAAAGAAGAGATGATTTTCCTTTGATCCCTCCTACATTTGATGAACGCATGAATGAAGATGTTCCTTTTCAAGCTGATCCCATCAGACAACCGTCACAAAACCTTAGTGTTTCTACTGAAGGAGGTCCAAGCCTGGTATCTTTCCACTTAGATGATCTGTCCACTGAGGTTAGAAATAAAAAACAGGCCTTTTCTCCAGTTGAAACACAAAGGACATAAAATGAGGTAAGCAATCATAGTGCTGCTGAAGCTAAAGCAGGAACTAAAACAGAGTCTGACAATCTTCATATTTCAACAACAACACTAGATGAATGTGCCTCTGACCATAATGAACTGAATGTCTCCAATCTTGATGTAACCATTGCTGGTGACTTAATTCCAACCACCAAAATACACAAGAATCATCCAGTTGAAACCATTATTGGTGAACTTAATGAGAGGGTGACTAGAAGCAAGTCAAGTATTGCAAACATCTATTTGTTCCCATGCTTTCTATGTCAAACAGTACCCAAAAACATCAAAGAGGCACTTCAAGAAAATAGCTGGATCGAAGCAATGCAGGAAGAATTGCTCCAATTCAAGAAACAAGAAGTACGGCAACTGGTAGATCTTCCCAAAGGACAATACCCTATCGGTACCAGATGGCTGTACTGAAACAAGATTGATGATAGAGGGATCGTCATCAAAAACAAAGCAAGGTTAGTGGCACGGGGATACACTCAAGAAGAAGGAATAGACTATGATGAAGTGTTTTCACCTGTTGCCAGATTGGAAGCAATCAGAATCTTTCTGGCGTATTCTGCATCCATGAAATTTACTGTTTATCAAATGGATGTTAAATGTGCCTTCTTGTATGGAAAGATTGCTAAAGAAGTTTATGTGTGTCAACCACCCGGTTTTGAAGATCCTGATTTCCCTCACAGAGTTTATAAGCTTGACAAAGCTCTGTATGGTCTTCATCCAGCCCCAAGAAAATGGTATGAGACTCTATCATCCTTTCTTCTTGAACATGGATATGAAAGATGAAAGATTGATCAGACTCTCTTCAGAATAACAAGAAGAAAAGATATGCTGTTAGTCCAGATCTATGTGGATGACATTATATTTGGCTCTACAAACAAGCAACTCTACAAAGAATTTGAAGAACTTATGCACTCAAAATTTCAAATTAGTGCTATAGGGGAACTCACCTTCTTTCTAGGGGTGCAAGTCCAACAGACAGCAGATGGAATCTTCATCAACCAATCAAAATACATGGAAACCATGTTGAAGAAATTCCACTTTCTGACTGTGAGTCTATCAGAACTCTTAGGGATACTAAAATGAAGATTGGACCTGATCCTGAAGGCAAATCAGTGGATCAGACTCACTATCGATCAATGATCAGTTCAATTATGTATCTAACATCCAGTAGGCCTGACATTATGTTTGGTGTTTGTGTGTTTGCCAGATATCAAGCTGATCCAAAAGAATCACATGTGACTGTAGTGAAGAAGATATTCAGATATCTGAAGGGCAAACTAGCTCTTAGGTTATGGTATCCAAAGGAAGGAGAATTTAATCTCTATGCCTTCACAAACAGTGATTATGGAGGATGCAACTTCAACAGAAAATCCACCTTTGGCGGTTGTTAATTTCTTGGTCCCAGACTAGTGTCTTGGCAATGCAAGAAGCAGAAAACTGTATCTGTGTCAATAGCAGAAGCTGAGTATATTGCAGCATCAGCTTATTGCTCTCAAGCACTCTGGATTCAAAACCAGATGCTTGATTATGGTTTTATCTTCTTGCACACACCAATTTACATTGACAACACAACAGGTATTTTCATAACTAATAATCCATTTCAGCACTCAAAAACTAAACATATTGAAATTAGATATCACTTTATAAGAGATTGTGCTGAAAAAGGATTAATCAAATTGATTCAAGTACCAACTGAAAATCAATTAGCTGATTTATTTACCAAGGCATTTCAACCTAGTAGGTTTGAATTCCTGATTCAGTCAATTGGCATGATTAACCTTGAGTAAAACCATGAAAAACATCAAAAACATTAAAAAAAACATGAGAAAACCATAAAAAGAAATCAATTTTGACGAAGAAAAGAATCTTGGGCAATGATATAATTACAGTCATTATATCATTCACTGCGCTTAATTCCAAAAATTGCAAGACTGTCATGACTTACCAGATATGTTGGTAGGCTCAACTTGGAAGAGAAGATACATGAAGTGATGAATTAAAATCTTATTCAATAGTGAAACAATCATCACAAAGTACAAGTATGTATTGGCTTATCTGAGTGCATGTGTGTGTAGTAACCTAAACACACCAGGTAATGATACTTTATGAATCTTTTTCACCTACATCAGTTTCATCTTTGTTTTGCTGAGCAAAGACCTGATGAAACATGCACATAGTGTAGA
>BJCM01228346.1:0-14613 GCA_018326385.1 Flaveria bidentis
AGGTGTTTTATATATTGCTCATATGTATTCTCAAACATGCAATTAATAATGGCGTTAATTGGCATATGCCTTACTCCCCGCAGTGTGTTGTTAAAACTTTTAGAAATGTTTGTCGTTAGGTTACCCCAACGACGTTGAGTTTTATCATGTAAAATCGTCCATTTTCTTTCTTTGATAGCTTTTAAATTTTCCCAAGCTTCAGGCTTGAAACTTTGCATTTCAGGTACAAATAAATCATACTTCCTTTGTTGGGAGGTGCATCCAATCAACCAACAGATCCTTTTTAAACTAGACACCTTGAACTTGTGCATTATGTTATTACGCATGTGTCGAAGACAAAATCGACGAACCACATTGTTTACCATATCTTCAACATTGTGCATAATGGCGATAATTCCTTTATGTCTATCAGAAATAACACATATTTTTCTCCCTTCCAACAAAATCATAATGAACTCCAACATGGGACCACAATACGTAGTTTCTTCGTCAACAATGGCATAAGATACCGACACTACGTAGTTGTTTGCATTTTTAAAAATTGCAGTTAACATCTTAGCATGATAAGATACCTTTAAAAAAGTACCATCAATAGATTTCATAGGCTGACTATGCTTGAATGTGTTAATTACCAGACCAAATGCCCAAAACACATATTTAAACATATGATATTGAGATGAACTAATCGGATGATGTAACCATTCCATAATAACTTGGTTTGTTTCTTATAGAGCATTGATGTACCTTGGAAGTTCTTCAAAATTACTATCCCAAGTACCGTATATTATATCAATAGCAGCCTTTCGAGCTCTCCACGCCTTATCATATAAAACATCAACATTCAGCGTGTCTTTTATGTGTACCTGAATTTGCTTGACGGGAAAAGTAAGGTCTTTGCAAATAAAGTGGATAATGCGATTTACAATATCTCTAGATTTCAAACCTCTGTTGTTTTTGCCAACACTACCACATGTTGTGATGTTTAGGCTTGGTAGCATACACAAACCAACTACATTCAGGACCAATAAGAAGATCATTGCTATAATTGGGGCTAGTTGTGTAGCATTTTGCTCTATACGCATCACTTTTACTTTTAACAACAAACATTTCCCGGTTACGTGCAACATTCCATAATCGCACCGCATGCATCAGATCATATTTAGATTTTATGAACATGCCGACATATTTTTCTTTTGTTTCTTCATTCCATACATCCATGTAGTCTTCATCATCAAAATCAGCAGCTTCATAATCTCTTAATTCTTGGGGATCTTTAAAAAAGGTCACCTCCCCGTAAGAGATTCCTTGATTAATCACAAAATTATGGTGCTCACTAATTTCATACCCATCTTCATTGTCGGTTGATTCATCACATGACGAAACAAATTTAGTATCTTCACTTCTTTGTGAACCATCATCATCCGAGTTATCAAACCATCATAGTTCATCATCATTTAAATCAACATTTGATTTATGATTTGAATGATACCCCACGTTAAAATTGCTTGACGGATCGGCTTGATGATCACGTGAACTTGCATTGTCCGGAAAGGTAGTAATTGTTTGTTTAGGTGGTTTGGATACTAAAAAACCCTCGTAGGAGATCCATACAATTTGATTGTTGGAGTGATATTATTGGATCCAAAATTATGTGAATATTTCCAATGAAATTTTCCACATAATCTGCCAATTGATACAATACTTCAAGACTTGAGTCATTAAAATTTTTGGATGTTTGAGAAAAACCACCGTACGTGTAAAATAGTATGAACTCCAGATTATAATATCTCGTGAAAGTTGAACATCATCGTAAATGAAATCAACAAACGCTTCATATGAATTTTTTTGAAGAACAATAGTGGTACTTCTGGTAGAAGCATCACACATCATATTTTTGTTCACAAAGGAAACATCACCACCCTAGTATATTTGAATAAAATAAGGTCTAGACAAGATAAAATTTGTTGGTTTAAAGAGGTTTTTGGTTTGAGTTGTTTGAGGATGAGGGTTAAGCGAAGATACTTGACTTTTTTATGTTGGTTTGAGGAGGTTTTTGGTTTTTGGTTTGAGGGTTTTTTTGAGGATCCGGGATTTTATGAGTGAGACGGATGAACTTGTTTATATAAACACCGAACCCTAATAAGAAAGAACCCGCCGGTCCCATTGGCGGGTTCTCTCTTTTCAAGATCGGTCACCATCAAATTTAAAGCCACACTTATGTTGGTGGTTGGCCAGAACTCGTAGGTGGCACCGGCGGGTTCTGATGAAAAAGACAAATGGTGTGGAATCTTGGCAGGGCTTGTTTTTAAGAAAAGAGACCTCACTGGTTAACCCCCAAGTTAATATATTTTTTAATTTTACCTTATAAATAAAAAATTCAAATCCTTCTAGTATTATTATTCTAAAACTAGGTGATCAATATTATTCCACTTTAGAAAAATGGATTGAAGAAGTACAATGGATTGACATGCTTGCTTGTGTGGTATGCAAGAAGGCTAGCCGAACTCCATAGTATGATTGACCTAGATATGTTGTAGGTTTATTAAGTAACCAAGGGTCTATTACTACCAACAATGAAATAAACAAAGGTCAAACAAGAATAGATCACATATACCAACCCTAGAGGAGATGCAAAGATGGTTGAATGAATCAATGCTAGAGATAGAAGAAGATGATGCCACATAAGCAAAGATGATAAAAAGGCTAGATGGCCAGTCTGAATGCATTTAGCGTGATAACTATCCAGACATCCATTCTTCTATGAATGGATGTCTTCAGGTTGTTCACTGTTACCAAATACCTAATGTGACTAGGGACGTCTTTCACCTTCATCCCCATGATGTCTTTCAAAACTTGCCTCATCACAATTTGTCAAACCCTAACAACTTGCCCGATTGATGAGACACAGACATAGAGAGAGAAGGAGGGGTGGTGGTTCTATTCTATGTTATTTGACAGCCAAAGTTACTTGCCCAAGCTAGATCCTTCACAACTAATGGGCCAACTCACACCCATATTTTTATTTCACAAAGAAGCCTTTAAATCCCTAGAGATGTACAAACTACAAGCTACAATCTAGTTTATTTTCAAAACATTTTCTAATATCCATTTACAAAACTCAAAACCAGTTTTATAAATTAAAATACGGGATAGGAACCGACTTTAGATAGGCAAGTGCTCGGTTCTCTTCCGGCTTTTTGACTAGTTCAGTTTTATTAAATTTGTTTCAAACCAATTTGAATAAGACAGGTTACAAAACTAATGTCAACCGGTTGTTTAGGTTCAACTGTAACTAGATTTTGTCAAACACTTTCTATGTTCGGGTTCATGTCCTGGTTATGGTTCACAAATTATGTTTTTATACAGCTACGATTCAAGTTGTGCTATGATCTTACAATTTTTGTATTTATTTTCATGAACTTATCTATCTAAATAGTTTCTTATGATTTTCATTCTAAAATATGTTTATGATTTTAGGTAAACTTTTTTATGCATGAATATAAGATAGAATGGGTAAGTGCACATATCTTATTTTAGTATGGTATAATGCGCAGGAACTAAGTATCGATGTTTCGACAATATGGCTCTTAATATCAAACCATCGTCACTATCTAACCGATCAATTAAATTTAGATATATGAATATTGAAATCAATCAAAAACGATTAGCAACTTAAACTAACAAAGCAATGAAGTAAATATAAAGATACAAAATCAATAAAAGATACCACTTGGATAATGAATCTACATTTATGTCGATGTGAAAGATGAATCAAACTCCCATATGGGTTATCTGATTTCATAAATTTTTCAAAAGTTAACATGATAAACACATGACAACCAACCCAACTTACATAAAATTCATAAAATCATAACTACCCTTTAATTCGTAAACAATAGACAATGATTACAAAATCAATTCATAATCAATGACAAGATAAATTAATGATAAACATAATATTCTTATCAAACATAAGTACAAGGATGCACAATTATCCAATTTCACTAGAAATTATACATTCATTCATCATTCCTAGTCAGATGTCAAAAATTACCCAAAAATATGCAATTATATGCATAGTAGTTGTAGATACATGAGGTTTTCCAATATAACATGTTTACAACACCCACAAGGTTCAACATTTTATCAAACTAGAACAAACACACATAACCATTGAAAAATAATCAAAATTTATCATAATATCAACATAAAAAACACCAAGAACCATGTTTAACTTGTTAAATGATGCTAAGTTTATGTAATCCAAGTGATAATAAGGGTTTAGCTCATAATACTTACAATAAAAACACACACCCAAAATCAAGAATATAAAAGAATTCATAATAGATCTAGAGGAATTCAAACTGATTTGAGTGGAAATAAGGTTGATGATGTTAGATCCTTCTTAAAAGTGTGATATCTTGAATTTTGGTTTTTTTAAACCTCTCAAAAACTCTTGAAATAGACCCAAAATCACCTAAAGGGAGAGGGAGGTTAGGTTTGTAGAGAAAAATGAAAGTTATGTTGAAGTGTGAAAGGCCCCGTTCGCAGGGCGGTTACAGTTGGCCAATCATCGCTCACAAAACATATAATTACATTTAACTTTCAAAACATCACAACGGAACATTAAAATAACATTCATTTCATTATAAAAGCTTTTGCAAAATAATTCATCGTTATCACATTACAAAACACATGCTGCATTACATCACAAAAGTATTATAAGAATGGATGCCCTCCAAAACAAGCCAAGTAGCCATTCTGTGCCAACCTCAACAATGCTCACCTGTCAACTGGAAAATGCATAAAAAGTTAGTTTTGCTGAGTGAGTTCTAGTTTTAACATAAAACATACTTTACATTCATTAAAATCGTTCTTTACTTCTGCATGTGATCACACATCATACGTACACATAGATAATATCATTACTATCTTCATCATTCGTTCGTTAACTTATGTTCATTCATCGTATGTCATTATCATTCATTTTCATACATAAATTTCATACTTCCATTCGTACGTTCATTACATTCGATGACATGTACAATACCCCGAACATTGTGCACGAAGCTGGCTACTGGCCTGAGGTCTTTCATAGACCTTGGACATTGTGCACGAAGTTGACTCCAGTACCTAGGGCAAGTACATTCACCACTCATCTTTTCTCTTTCATTCCAGATCAATGCCATATGCTATACCCCATACATTATGCACGAAGCTGTTTACTGGGCTTGAGGTCTTTCATAGACCTCAAACATTATGCACGAAGTTGACTCCAGTACCTAGGGCAAGCGACAAGGACCCTATACATATGGTCAATCGCAAAGATTGGACCCCAGTGTGCATCCTTCTGGGTAGCTAACCCTCAAACGATTGAGCTAACACCCTTTGTTGGGTGTGAAGCTCCATACATTTGCTTGCAAGCCTTTCTTATGTTCATTCATTCGTTAATGCATGCATTCATTCATCATGTTCCTCTTTTAATTATCTTCCACTTTATGTTATATAATACTTTCATTTCATTCATTAACATACAACGTAAAACCACGATAAAATAAACATACATAACAGGAACATTAACATACACATACAACATCATCATACAAGGCATCATACATACATAACATACCTCATACACATCCTGCATAACATCATGCACATCATGCCAAAGCATCATACATCATAACATGCCCATGATAACATCTATGACCTCAAAAAGTCAACTTACATAGCCCCCGGGAATCTCCCAAGTCAAAGCCTAAATTACACTTTTTCTCCAAAAAGTCATAAATATTCTATGTGTTCATCCGCATTTGTCTTAGTTCATCCGCATTTCTTTTAGTTCATCTGCTTTTGTTTTAGTTCATCCGCATTTCTTTTAGTTCATCCGCATTTGTTTTAGTTCATCCACATTTGTCTTAGTTCATCCGCACTGAGTTTACTCATCCGCATTTCCTCCAATACTCATCTGCATTTCCCATACTTAGTCAATGTTCATCTGCATTTCTCATACTTAGTCGATGCTCATCTGTATTTCCCACACTTAGTCAATGTTCATCCGCATTAACTTTCATCCGTATTGACTTTCATCCGTATTTGCCAACACTTAAGCAGTTTTCTCTAAAATTAGGCGTGTGAACTACTGTTTGGGCGCATGAGCAGCCTAGGGCACACTATTCATCAGATTCTGTCCCCAAATCTCATCTTTCATGTTCTAAGCTTAACTCTTACATTCTAAGCCTTAGAAACACAACCATAACATCATCATACACACATTCAAACATACAGGCATAAAACCCAGTTTTATAAAAATATACATCCATGTATTTCCAGCCCCAAAATCAGTTAAAACATGTATAAAGAGGGGTTCTAAAACTCACCTTTGCAGCTCTTGAGTATGGCTTCTTCCAAACTTGTTTGAAATTGAGTCCAACCACCTAGAAACCCACTAAAAACATACAAGCGAACACACACAACACACATAAGCATACACCCAAGGACATAACCGGTTAAGAACACCATAAAACCATGAATTCTTACCTTGAATTCAAATTCTCAGCTTGTTCTTCTTCAATACCCGAAAACTCTGCACTTCCTCTCTCTAGAATTCGTAAGCAGAAAGATGATGTGCAAGAGTGGGCGGCCATCACCTTTATTCACCAACTTTTTCAAAGTATTGTCATTTTGACACTTTTTAGCCCTTAACTTGGGTAAAATATCTTTTCTTTCTTTTTCTTCACTTTATTCTTCTTTCTTTGACTTTAATAAAAAATAACCGGGTGTTACAAAGTGGGGGTGAATTAATTTTAAAAACCCAATTCTGGCTCACAAATAGGCATGTAGGATAAGTGAGTAGGGCGTTTAGTCTGCTATTTCCCTGGAATATGTTTCACTACTACATGCCCATGAAGAGTCTCTACATGCTCGTGTCAAAGAACTTTTTACAAAACTTCAATTTTCTTCAAGTTTTCTATTAAAAATCATCAAGTGACCACCAGAGGCTATAACATTCAAATATAACTCAATAAGTGTATAAATAAATGAATTTTCAATAAAAATACTTTAAATAAGAGATAATGTGCATAACTAACATATATATTGATTCACATATCAACCACTATTACCAACCACCATCACAACCAACCACCACCACTAACCACCACCACCAACCACCAACAACAATAAGAAGCATCATTACCATCACTAATCATCACCACCACCTCCAACCACCACTATCACCAACACCAACAACAATCATTATCACCACCACCACCACCACCATCAACCATTATCATCATCGCCGCCACCACCACCAACAATAGCCATCACCACCACCACCAACAACAACCAAAATAATAATAACCATTATAACCACCACCACCACTAACAACAACCACCACCCACCACCACCCACACACCGCCACCAACTGCCACCACAACCACCATCACTGCATTGCATTCCTTTGGGTAATGCTTTTTTTGGTGTCTAAGGGGTAAAGACCTTGGATAGGTCTCGTTTAATGGTAAAAAGTAACATGAATTTTATTAGCTAAGTTAAGTAGATAAAGTAGTAGTAAGTTGTGATTGTTCGTATGATTAAAATCAACCATGCCCTTCAGTTACTACTCAGTGCATCTATAGTAACCATGATCATTGAAAGTAACTATCAATAGCCACTCAAGCAATAGTAAGTAGCAACTTAGTCTGTTGTAGTAATTGATTAGCATAATAATTGACAATAACTAGTTACTATGGATGGAGTTCCCACTTATGTAACCACTATATATTATGTCTTTTCATGAAGAGTTACAGTGATTTGTTTTCAAATCTATATACTATTTATAAAACTACGACATTTACAAAATTCAGAAACACAATAAAATAATTTTGTTGAAAATATTGTCAAATAAAGTTATCCTTTTGGCTTTGTGCAATAAAAGTAAGGTAAGAAAACCACTCAAACCTTGTTTATCACTTTTGGCCTCATCACGAGTACTCACCGATCAGATTAGTGCTCGTGGTCTTATTACATGTGCTCACTTTCAGACTCAAAATTTATGAGGTTGAGTTTCTTTGCAAGATAGAATTAGTATTGGCGAACTCAATACCTAGATTGTTCTCTTGGGTTAGACCAATTCATTTGATCATTATGATTAGTACGAATAAATACTCCTAAACTTTAAGGCCATGTTCTAGGGAACTTCACAGTTTGATTTAGATATCATAAACACACAATTCTTAAATAAAAAAATTGTTTCATAGATAGCAATGAAATTAAGATGTCATTACATGAATCATCATCAATAATCATCATAATAACTAAAAACTTGAACTATATTCTTCTTTGAACAAAATGTCAGTCTTTACATAGCTAGGTATCTCCATAATCCATGCCAAGCCATCATTCTTTATTCTTTATCATAACTATTAAATTAATATACAGACAAAAGTCAAGGCTTTTGTGTGAATTTTAGTTTTAACTTTAAAAAAATCTATCATTGACATTTTTGAGCTTTATCATTTATTTTATCATTAACTTTCACTTCCACTTTATTTTTTATTCAGTACATGTTTGTGAATAAAGAGAGTTTGCTAATACATTGTTGTTTTACAAATGCAATTAATCAGCTGATAGATAGTTAGTAGGTATAGTCTTTAGTAAGCAAACTATAATTTCATGACCTTCGATTATGCCTTGGCGGCCTAATCAAGTTCAGCTTGTTAGTTCTTTCTGCTATTTTTACTAGCATATGAAAGATTAAAGATTTGATTGCTTGAATCATATACCCATAAGGTGATTAAACATTTTCTCTCTCTTTATCCTCTTGATTGTTTGGATCTTCATTTTTCTTCAATGGATATATTCAAAAGAGTGGACATTTTTCTCTTGTACTTGACTTACATGCCTCTACAAAGTCTCAAACAAGATGTGATTTGTTCTAGTTCGAATGAACTAAGAGACAATAAATCAAGTCTAGTCGAGAACAATTCTCTGGATCCAACTCTTCTGTGAATGATGCTTAGGTGCCTACATCTTTATCACTAATACCCAATCAGTACTTTCTTGTCATTTCTCTTAAGTTTAGGTGCCTACATCTTTAGAAGATGAATATCCTTTCATATGCTGATGCTTTTACTACTTTAGTAGTTAGAGGTTAGTTAGTTTGAGGAGGTGAAGGTTAAGTTGGTGAAGTGGATTCTCCCGTTGTTTAAACTTTCAAAGTTGATCTTTTAGCAGTTGTCACTCCTACTGGTAAAAAATTATATGATGGTCATTTTAAGGATGTGACTTTTATGGTTCAGAATGAAGCGTTTGCGAGGGAACTGAAGAGGCTTTAGCTAAGGGATGAGTATGAGTAGGTAGAGGAGTTTGAGTACTTAGTTTTTGTTTTCTTTTTATTCTATACTCCATATCTTTTCTTGCCTTTTCCATATTTTTTCTATAGTATCTCATCACTACTTTCTCAACTTCACGAGCCTTAGAACTCTCTTTTGGATTTATTAGTCTTAGCCTTGTAATATTAGCAATCTTTGTCGGCCCTTTAGGATCGATTAGGCTCTTGATATTTTCTTGAATATGAGTATGAATATGTATGAAACTTGAGAGAAACTTGAACAAACGGTGTATTTGATTATGATTGTTGATTATGTTGATTACAAATGTTAACAGACTCTTGGCACATATATATACCCTACAGGTAGTTAGTATGTTTAGGTTTTGACAGCCTAAATCCTTATACATACATACACTTCACATATTAGACTCTAAATTAACTTCATACTAATTACATAAACAACCCACTAATAAAACTATACTTAGACACACCTATGTATGGATTAAGATATTATACTTTCAACATTCCCCCCTAATTTCTTAATCCATGCCTTCAACATCTTTATACTTAAATATCTTCATAATTCTCTTCATCTTTGATATCTTGAACTTTTTCTTTAACACGAACAAGCTTTCCTTTGTCTTCATATTCATTTTAAGTATAATTTTCTTCAACTTGTGTTAATAAGAGAATTAGATCTTCGTCTTCCATTATTAGATGTGATTCTTCTTCTTTATGTTTTGATTTAGGACATTCGGATGCATAGTGTCCTTGATCACTGCAATTATAACATCTTATCTTGCTTTTGTCAAATGTGGATTTGTTTTGGTTCCTTGGATATCTTTTCCTTCCTTCATAGTTATCATCATTTTCTTTAAGGTTTTCATGTGACATAGTTTCTCCTCTTTCTTCTTGTTTAAATCTACCACGGCCTCGACCACATGATGGATGAAAACTACCTCTTCCACGACTTGACTTGTTTCTTGACGGGTGAACAAAAGTTTTTCTTGGTTGTCCACTTGACCTTCATTCAATAAATTTGTTCTTTCTTCAAATGCTTTTAATCTTCCAATTATTTTTTCTAGAGTTGTTGAATCTAAATCAATGTACTGCTCAGTAGTTGCTACGATTTGGAAAAACCTTTTAGGCACAGAGCTTAGGAGTTTGCATACTAAAGTTGGTTGATCAAACGTTGATCCCAGACCACTTGCTCTAGTGATGATATTATTAAGCTTTGTGGTGAATGAATCGATAGTGTCTTCTTCTTTCATCCTTTGTAACTTAAATTCAGTTTTGAGTGTTTGAAGACGTGCCTTTTGTACTCGATCCACACCTACATGTCTTGTCTTAAGTGCATCCCAAATTTCTTTTGCACTTTCATAATTTGCAACTTGTAACGTCATATCTTCGGGCAGTGCTTGAAACTAATATGCAATTGCCATAATATTTTTCTTTTCATTGGATTGTGTATTCTCTTTAGGTTCTATCATTTCCCATACTCCATTTGCCTTAAGTATGGTTTTCATGCGGATTGACCATATAGTGTAATTTGTCGACTTCGAAACGGGACATTGGAATTGAGAAAATGAACTCACATCTTTATGTATTACCATTGCGTTTTTGTTTGAACCTGTTGATAATTCTTCTGTCATCTTGATTTCGGTCTTTCTTCGAAAACTTGATTTTCCAAATCTTACTTTCTTGAATCAGTCTAATTAGTATTGTAATCCACGAACAATACTCGTTTTTCAATCTCTTTCGATGATATTTTTCTTTTAAATCCTTTTACTTTCTTGAACAAGGAAATAAAACTCACAAATTTTTTAAAATTCTTTTAACTTTGACTTTAATAATAAAAAAACACAATAATATTAAACTCTTTTTCCTTTGATGGCTTACGGTTCACCCACTTTCCCACTTCTTTTTCTTGACTTCTAGTTTTTCCTTTTGACTTTTCTTGAAACCCACAACCACTTTGTTTCTTCTTTTGGTTTCTTCCTTTTTCCGTCTTTGATTTACTTACCGGGAAAATATCCTTTCTTTTTTCTCTAAAACTTACGAACAAAAGCACACACTGGATCCCTTTCTCTTTTGATTTCTAAAATCCATCAACATAAGCGAACAAAGTGACGTTTTGTTCCCTGATGGTTCACCTGAATGGTGGAAACAACCGACGATACTCGAGTTTCAAGCAAGGTCGATATTCACTCGAACGACAGCGATATCAATAGGTTCTCTTCTTCTTATCTTCCTTTAAATTTTCAATTCAATTTGTCTGAACTGAACTTCTCTTAGTCGATATGGGTTTCTCTGAATCGATTTGAAAAAAAAAACAACTTACTTGACTTGTTCTTAATCTGAACTTCGGAGTCGATTTCTATCTTCTCTGTTTGAGTCAATTTGAAACGGAATCGACTAGTTTTGGTTCTGAATCGATTTAACACCGATCGATTTAACACTGCTGAATTGATTAATCTGATCGATTTAGTGTTGTCTCTCTTTCTGAATCGATTTACCGGAATCTATTTTTGTCTTTTGCAATTGGACTGAATTGATTTTGTCACTGAAATCAATTTCAAGGCGGAATCGATTATCTGATCGATTTGTTGCTTCTTTGATTTGATTTGTTCTTGTATTCTGCAATTGGTCTGAATTGATTTATCACTGAATCAATTTAACAATCCTGAATCGATTATCGGATCGATTTGTTGTTACCGGAATCGTTTTTACCCTTCTGAAATGATTTGTCTGAATCGATTTACTCCTGAATCGATTTAACAACACAGAATCGATTATCCTGATCGATTTGTTTTTCTCTAAATCATTTTGGGTCTTCTAAAACGATTTTGGGTCTTCGGATTGCAGTTTGAAGAACAAGTCACAAATTAGATTCGAGCCTTAGGCTTTGATACCAATTGTTGGTCCTTTAGGATCGATTAGGCTCTTGATATGTTCTTGAATATGAATATGAATGTGTATGAAACTTAGAGAGAAACTTGAACAAATGATGTATGTGATTATGATTGTTTATTATGTTAATTACAAATGTTTACAGACTGTTGACATATATATATATACCCTACATGGTAGTTAGTATGTTTAGGTTTTGACACCCTAAACCCTTATACATACATACACTTCACATATTTGACTCTAAATTAACTTCATACTAATTACATAAACGACCCACTAATATAACTATACTTAGACACACCTATGTATGGATTAAGATATTATACTTTTAACAATCTCAAATCGGTTAAAGCAAAATAGTTGATCTCTTAAGTATGATACTCTTCTGACTATCAATCTTGTGACCAAACAAGTGATGTTAACATTTTCGTATTCTACTCACGATCGGATCATATGCCCATCATGGTGTTTCACTAACATCTTAACTATATTAAGGATAAATAGTTATGGCTAACACCAATGGTAGATAGTTACTTCTTTCATTTCTAGTTCCATATTACCCTAAGAGTTCAACTATCTTCTTTAGAATACCTAGATACAGATCCAAGAGTTTATTTTCTGATTTATAATAATTGATCACACCATTTCTCTTCTTACTAAAAACTTTTTGTGAAGTCGCTGGATCGGTTGACATCCGAGCGTGTTCTTAACGGAAGGAAACAAAACCAAAACCAAGAGACAAACAAGATAACGAACAATAATAAAATTGTTTCATTGATAAAACCTAATTATTACAAGCTCATTAAACATAAGAATCATGACTCTTAGCAAGGGGAGATCGAGCATGATCTCCCTCTCATCCGGCAGCACCTAGGCCCCGGGCACACTCTTTAAACCTTCTACACAATGAAACTGGTATTTATAGGCCTCAGCCCATATCAGATGCGACTGGGCCCATTTGTATGATTGGACCATGCGTATGGTTCAATCGTACGACTGGACCATACTTATGGTTCAGTCTTACGAATGGCCCAATAGCATCTCTCAGTCGCAAGACTGGTCCATTAGCATGACTCAGTAATACGACTGAGTTTCATTCGCATATGCTCCTACGAATGACTCAGTTTCATGTGTTTACAACATATCAGGTGTATTACATTAAGCCTAGACTATTCGTCAAGCGACAGACACACTATATATAACAATATATGCTCCAACAAATTCCCCCTTGGACGTTGCTTACGAATACTAGATAACACCTCTTACAATCTTCAGTCAATCTTTGCTCTAGTTTTCAATAGAATCAAATGAAAAACCATATTAGCTGACGTTGTTGATCCGTCAGGTTGCTACAGTATCCCCTGAAAATGAATTTAGGCACAACAGCTTTCATTTACTTTGCAGAACCCCATCATACCAGCAAGATTCCCCATATGACTGATTTTTCCAGATAATGAAATGAACAGTTTTCCATTGCTCCAATATTCACACAGGCTAACTTGATTAACATTAACACCTGCAGAAATTCCCCCTCAAATTCAGCATATCCCAATATATATACATTGTGCTCTCCTGGCGTCTTCATACGGTGTATTGGGCAAAAAGTAGAAGGTTCCAAACCACAGCTGACAATCTCAAACAAATCAGCGTGCACTCAGATTCATCATCAGAAACCAGCTCACATCATCACTTTCTGATTGCGTCTTCAATTTCTCTATACATGGATTCCCCCTAAGAATGAGAATACTCTCCATGTAGATAAATATAACTTGATTGGCCCATAAATAGTCAGATGCTCCTGACTACACCACAAAATCAGCACCGACTGTTGACATCTTCTCTTCTCTCTTTTGTGTTCTAACTACATTCATCTATTCTGGAAGTCTAATGAATAATGGGGTATCCATCAAACTTATTGACAAAAGAATCTCAGGATGAATGTGCTTTGCTCATCCTCAAATCTGTGCAGAGGCAGTTCCAGACCCTTTTTTTGTTTGGAACACCGTTCATTCATATGACATGGATGACAAATATCACATTCGTGTGAATAGATGATACGAATGATATATTCGTGCGACTGGTCATAAGACTGGTCCAGTAGCATGACTAGGACATAAGACTGGTTCAATAGCATGACTGGACATAAGACTGGTCCAGTAGCATGATTGAACACAAGATTGGTCCAGTAGCATGATTGAACATAAGACTGGTCCAGTAGCATGACTGAACATAAGACTGGTCTAGTCGCACAGTCCAGTCGTACAAATAGTCCATTAGCATGGTCCAGTCGTACGAATGGTCCATTAGCATGGTCCAGTCGTACAAATGGTCCATTAGCATGGTCCAGTCGTACGAATGGTCCATT
>BJCM01228349.1:0-10673 GCA_018326385.1 Flaveria bidentis
AGAATATCCCTTACATACTTGGTCTGATGTAGAAATATCCCCTTTGGTGTTTGATCCACCTATAACCCGAGAAAGAACTTCATCTCTCCCATGGCACTCATTTCAAATTCTGCCTTCATTACTGCTTCAAATTCTTTACATAAGTCTTCATTCTTGGAATCGAAGATTATGTCATCAACATAAATCTGAACAAGCAGCAGATCGCCATCTTTTTCTTTGATGAACAGTGCACAGTCAATTACACCTCTGCGAAACCCATGTTTCACAAGGAGAGTTGAGAGTTATTCATACCATGCTCTCGGGGCTTGATGAAGCCCATAGAGAGCTTTATCTATTTTGTAAACTCTGTCCCGATGATATGGATCCTCAAATCCTTCGGGTTGACTGACATACACTATTTCCCGGATTTCACCATGAAGAAATACACTTTTTACATCCAGTTGATAGACTTTAATCTTCATGTAAGAGGCATAGGCTAGGAAGATACGGATAGCTTCCATTCTCGCCACAGGTGCAAATACTTCATTGTAATCAATTCCCTTGACTTGTCAAAATCCTTGAACTACAAGTTGAGCTTTGTTCATGATTATGACTCCTTGGTCATCTTTCTTGCATTTCAAAACCCACTTGGTGCCAATGACCTTAGCACCTTTAGGTCTATCTACTAGTGTCCATACACCTAACTTGTTGAACTGAAGAAGTTATTCTTGCATGGCACTCACCCATGCCTCCTCATTTAGGGCTTCACTAACGTATTTTGGCTCAAACTGAGATGCAAAACAATAGTATGGACCATCGTGAAGATATCCTTTTTTCCATTACCGAGGTATAATCAGCAGAATAAAGCTGATTTCTTGTCTGAACTCCTGATCTAACATCCCCAATGACATTTTCGAGAGGATGATAGACATTTAGGCGTGATCTAGGAGTGGTGGGAACAACTACCTCAGAATCAAGATTATGAACGTTTGGTTCTGTATCTGAGGCAGTAGATGTGTGAGGTTCCGAAGACTCAGAGGCATCTACGTCAGATGGTTGTGGACTTGCAGTAGTAGGAACCTGTTCCTCCTGATTGTTCTGATTATTCTCCATGACTTTATCATCAGAGGAGGAGTTACTTACCTTGATTGCCCCCTAAATTGTTTGGTGATTCACCTTGTGAAACAGATGATGTTGAGTCTTGTGATGGTGTGTTTAAGACATCATACATCATTTTGGTTGCTAACACATCGTCAGATGTGGAGAGAGGTATGTTGAAGGACTTGAAGAAGCCATCATAATCGAAAAAGAATGTGGGCCTTTTTCCAGCAGGTGGGGAGGTGTATCACTGAACATCCATTTTACACCACACTTCTACTTGACCTGTTGAGTTGTTGTAAACTCTCTTATTCGGTATGTTGTATCCTATAAAGATTCCCTCTTGAGCGTTCTCGCTGAACTTGCCTTCCTGAGTTTTCTTCAGTAGGGTGCACAGTGCGCCAAACGGTTCGAGATACTCTAGATTTGGTTTACGTCGTTGAAGTAACTCGTAACACGTCTTGCCATGATGTTTTACCACCAGATTTCAATTTAACGTGTAACACGCATTGGCAATTACCATTTTCCAAAATTGGATGGGCAGTTTCAAGTCTGCTAGCATTGTCCGTGTTGTCTCTATTAAGTTGCGATTCTTCCTCTCAGCAACTCCGTTCATCTGAGGAGTGTAGGCGGAAGTGAACTGGTGCATAATTCCCTTCTCTTTGCAGAAAGCCTCCATCCATTGATTCTTGAACTCGGTTCCACTGTCTGAGCGTACTTGTCTTACCTTCAGCTTTTAGAATGACTCCAGTGTAGTTACCAATCCTTTGAATGACTCAAATGTTTCTGATTCAGATTTCAAAAACATCACCCAAGAGAATCTTGAGTAGTCATCTGTAACTACATAGCAGTACAAGTCACCTGTGATGCTTCTTGTACTGACTAGACCAAATAGATCCATGTGAAGAAGCTCAAGAGGCAGTTCAATGGAATGAACCTTCTTTTCCTTATGAGCATTCTTCATCAGTTTGCCTTTCTTGTAGGCGACACAAAAATCCGGGATTTGGAAGTTTTTGACGTTTCCTCCACGCACTAGATCATTTTGGATCAAGTGATTCATCTTTCGTGGATTGATGTGTCCATTCTCCTATTCTAGGAAATAGAATCCTTCTCAGTAGCCTTTGACAAGAAGCACTAAACTTGATGATCCGTTGTGGAGGCCTTTGATAGATCAAAGACATAATGGTCATTATATCTTGAAGCCGACATTAAGACGTGATCCTCCGGGATCACATAGTCCTTTTTCAGGACATAGCATTTCTTGTTATCGAATACTACCTTAAAACCTTTGTCACATATTTGGGATACAGAATGTAAGTTGTTTTGTTGTTGTTGAACATAATTTACCTTATCAAACTTCACTTTTTGGTTCCCTACTTCCCCTTAAGTTGTGATGTAACCTCCTTTGTTTCGAGCAAAAGAAACATGACCACCTTTGATTTTTTTGACATTTGACAAGAGTGCCCGGTTTCCAGTCATATGCCTTGATGCTCCGCTATCTACGATCCAAGTGTTAGTATCCGCATTATAGCGAACACCCTACACATTCAATGGTAATCATTAGTTGAGGTTAGGGACCCAAGCCATAACTGGCTTGGGTGACCCAAATGCATCACACATCATAAATGGTGAAGGAAGATCTGTTGTCTTCTTATTATCATTTTTAAATACAAGGATGGACTTCTCTTTCCATAAACCAGTTTTATGTTAGGCTTGTTTGTGATAAACTGGAGACTGGGTAATGGGTTGAACTTTTGGTTCACTGACTCTTTTTGGTGGAGTCATGGAGCTTCTTTGGGATGAGCTCTGTTTAGTGCCAAAATGTTCAACTCTTTTCCTTGGAGTCTGATAATAAGGATAGTAAGACGCAATGTGTTCATACTTTCCACAATTGTTGCAAGATCTACTTTCGACATGTTGGTGTAGCTGTTTTTATGAAGAAGTGTGTAACACACATGTGACTTTATTCTGTTTTGGTTTTGACACTTGTTGCTTAGAGTTTTTAACTTGTTTAACAACATTTGCAGTTTTAACCTTTTCAACTTCTTTACCCTTTTGTTTATCTGGACTTAGACATGAAGCACGTGTTTGGTTAACTTGTTTGGTATTTTTGGGTTCAGAAATAGACTTGGTTGACCCAGACTTTACCTTAACCATCTCAAATTGTTCATCCAGACTAGCAATAGGAATTTTACCTTTTGATTTTGAAGTGGTCTCCTTTTGTTTAGTGCCAGATTCAATAGTTTGACATGTGGAATCTGGATCACTTACAAGAGGTGTGGACACCACATGATTCTTGATTGGGTTGTTATTTATTGGTTTGCTTTTGGTATTCAACAAGGTCTCATGTGGTGGTGGAACAACTTTATAACCCAAACCCTCCCCATTGTTGCGTTCTCTCACTAAGTGTTGGACAATTTGAGAAGAACGTGTCCAACTACGTAGTTTTTGTTTTAACGAATTTACTTCTACTTCCAGAACTGCTTTTTGTTTCTTAGTGTCTTCTAGGGAGTTAAATAGAACTTAATGTCATTAGCTTGGTTAAAAGCCACAACTTTAGTTTCCCTATGTTTTTTATTCAAAAGTTCTATCTTTTCTTTATAACTGTGGTCATTTTGTTTTAAAATTCTATTTGCTTTTGTGCACAGTTGTAGATCATTTACTAAGCTATCATTGTGATCTAATAACCTAGCAAATTTTAAGTCCATGTTTTCCCTAAATCTATTACATTCAATGCATGCATGAATATCAAATAATTGGTTTTTGTTACTTACCTGAGAGGGTGTGGTTGAATCAGCCATCAAAGTAGAGTCATACTTTTCCGGTGCTGGTGATTCAGAACATTTTGTGCTTGTCCCTTCTTCAGGCAGGGGGTTGACCACATTTATAGTTTCTTCATTGTTTGACATCGCAAGTTCCACTGCAATATCACCTTCGCTTGCTGAGTCGTCATCTAGATCCTCAACACTAGCAATGTTGGATTTTCCCGGAGACACAAACCAAAAACTCCAATCTTGTCCTTCAACATCGTGACCAGTCAAGGCTTTAGGATCCTTTCTTGAAGAAGTAGGACTACTTGTGGGTTTATCTTGACGATTGAAGGATGAAAGTGGATTCCCATTTCCTATCTTCTTGGGCTTCACACATTCACGTTTGAAGTGCCCCTTTTCCCCATAGTTGAAGCACGTAACTTTGGTCTTGTCAAAACCAAAATTTGTGTCCTTAGTAGCAATCAAGTTATGTCTGGTCTTCTTGACAAACTTCTTATCTCTCCGGACAACACTTGCTAAGGCCCACATGATGTCCAATCTTTCCAGCTCTATCTCGTCTACCTGCTCGTAGTCCTTATCTGCCATATGGAAGTTCCCAATTTTCCCAGCAACAAGTCCGTCATATGAGTGAATGATAGCTGTTAAGAGATCCATGTGCTCCTTTGCTACCTCTACTGTCACATTCCCGAGATTCTCAGTCTTCAAATTTATAGCATTGGCTTCAGGTGCTATGTATTGGCTTCAAGACGACCCTAACGTGTCAGAACCTGAAGTTGTAGCTTGAGATGGAGCAGCTGAACTCGACACAAATGCCATTTGAAGTGGTGCTCCTGACGTTTTGGCTTGTGGAGTTGAATTGTACAGTGATGGATTCTGATCATATGAAGACATTTGGTCCCTGTACTTCATCCTCAACTCTTCCTCTCTCAGTTTCAGAATGAAATCGTTGATATTTAACTTCACCAACATATCATTTTGTCTGAGGTTGGATACAAAGGAAACCCACTTCTCCGGCAGCCCATCTACAAAGTTTGACACCTTGTCTTCCATAGACGTTGTGACTCCATGAGTGTGCAGCTCACTCATCAAGTGGTAGAACCGATCGATGACATCATCCAAGCTCTCTTTACCCATTGACGAGAAGTTGTCGAACTCCTTCTTCAATGCTTTAGCCTTTAGAGCTTTTAATGATGCATTCCCGTTATACCGTTTTTCCAATGCATCCCACAGCTTCTTAGCTTGCTTGTTATCAGAAAATTGATGGAAGATGTCCTTAGGAATTGGCTGAGTTAGAAATGCATATACTTTCTTCTCATCATTGTACTTTACCTTTTGGTCATCAGCCATGCCACCTAAGGTAAGTTTGACTCCATCTGCACCTACAGGCATGCTATACCATGTCTCTATCGACTCCCACAGATTGGGATCTACTCCATTCAAGTAGATCTTGAACCCTTGCTTCCATTATGGGTAATCATCTAATGTGATTAGCTTAGGGGGCTTATTATGATTTCCCACTTCATTTTCCAGAAGTAATAGATTTTGGATCCTTAAATCCCTCCTTGCAGTGAAGGTTGAATATTGATCATCCATTACTGTCAACTTTAAACTTTAGAACAAACTCTTTTACTTGTGTGAATAAGGAGTGCGATTGGACAATCCGTGCGATTGAACAATGCGGATGACTCAGACATGCGAATGAACCAATGCTGATGACTCACTCGTGCGAATGGACAGGTTTGGATGAACAATGCGAATAGGCAGTTCAGTCGTACGAAAGGAGGAACGATTGAGATCCAATCATGCGTATAAGGGATGCGGATTGATTCAGTCGTGCAATTGAGTCAATCGTGCGACTGAAGCTGCTAATTTTTGAGAATTCGAAGGTTTAAGGTATTTTGACGCAAAAACACGAATTTCTCAAGAACCCTAATTGTCGTATGCCGGAAAAACGTTAACTTTTTGACTTGGAGACGTCTAAAACACAGTTTGACACAAAGAGATTGGGTTTTTGAGTGAAAAATACGATTTTTATGTCAAAATCGAATGAATCACAAGTAAATCTAGAGCCAAAGCTCTGATACCACTTGTTAGGACCGTGTATGGGACGGAGTACTAACCGATTTACATGTATACCAACTCAAATAGTGCGGAATCCTATTTGATTGGCGATCCAATCAGTGATCTTAGGTTGAATCTAAACGTTAAGAATGATTGCAACCCGATTTTGTGTGATCTATGAACTTGGAACAGGTTTTATGAAGTCTCTGTATGGCTAGGGTACGATTTAGTACGTAGGGATTCCAATTGTTACGTTTTTCCACGAATTAAGTGGTATTTATAGGTTAGGGTTTCTCATTCATGTGACTAAACCATTATCATGGTTTAGTCGTGCGACTGAGTCATGCGGTTGATCCATCCATACGACTGAGTGTTCAGTCGTGCGATTGAGTCAATCTCATGTCACAGTCGTGCGACTGATCCAGTCTCCTGGTTCAGTCGTGCAACTAGTTCATTAGCATAAAGTTGTTCATGCGTATGGTCCGTTAGCATGAGCTATTCGCATAAGAACTTCACATGACTATGTTTAAACATATTTCTCAACCATTCTTGACTAAGAACTATGTAAACAACCACAAACCTATATAGTTAGTTCAATCATACGTTATTAAACATTAAGCCCTGAAATATTCAACATTATAAGCATAACCATAAAATATATTTCATTCAGTACCCATTCTATTACATATATGAAAGACATGAAAGCCATTTTACATTTGAGCTCCTAAACTAGGTACACATGTATCTATAGTTCTATTCTATCCCTTTCAACCTATGAATGTGTTGGATCAAGAAGAAGGTTAGTGCAACCAAAACCAAATCACTTAGATAATTTTGGTGCTACATGCAAAGGCTTCCGAAGCTTAGCATGGAACTCTTAAAGGCTGTAGAGTTCTTCCGAAGACAAAGTGAAAGATCAACTTCCAAAGACAGAGTCTACTTCCGAAGTCAAGAGCATGCTTCCAAAGATCAAGTCTTAGAAGAACAATCAGACGACTACTTCTGAAGTATGAAGAAATGAAGAAGTTCCCAAGCCTCAAAAGAAGCAGCCTCTTCCGAAGTATAAGTGGCTTCGGAAGTACTTGTTCTTTCGAAGCTATTTAACCTTCGGAAGACACTTCTATGAAACAGTGGACACAAGTATGGTCTCTGACACTCCACTGCAAACCTCTGATACTGCATGGCACCTTCCTAAAGAGCCATGTAGTTGACCATACTTTATTCCACTGTTCACCTTTTATGATAGTACAAGTTACCAACTTTAGTTGGTGACAAAAGGTAAGTCGGGGACATGTCCTGACTACTATATCTCAGATAAGGCTTTATCTAAGATACCTTAAACTATAGTCTTGTATCATAGGCTTTAGCTATAGGATCCCAGCTGGTATTAAAGTATATCCGGCTGTAGGTAGTATTATATATAGGTTCTCATTGTAACTCATTACCTACTGCTTGTAAGAGTCTTGTAATATTTGAGTTGAGAGGCAATATATAAAAGTACCTTGAAAATTACTTCTTTTGTTCCTTATTACTTACTATATTGTGATCAACTATTATTGACTCTATCTTTATTCGAGTGTTGTTCAAAGTGAGTTTGAGAGAAAAACTAAGTATTAAGTGACCTTAACCGATCCTGCAATTGGTACCAGAGCTTTTTAGGCTCTTGATTGTGTGATCTAACCAACCAAATCAACCTGTTTGTCACTCCTCCCTACAACTCACTCACTCAAAATGGCCCTTAACAAATCTGAAGTAGAGATGGGAAATATGACAAAGGCTCCCATCATTACTCCTGAAAATTTCAGGTCTTGGAGCAGAAGAATGGAAGGCTTCATCAGATACCAAGAAAGCAAAATGTGGAACTGCATTGTCAACGGCCCGTACAAACCCAAGGTGGCTTCACTTGGTGGAAACGGTTCCATGATAGAAAAGCCTGATGAAGATTATTCTAACGAAGATCGAAAGAAGATGGACATCGACAGCAATGCTATGACTATTCTTATGACTGCAATTCCAAACTCCATTATGGTGGGGTTCGAGCATTGTAAGACTTCCAAAGAATTTTTGATGCACTTGCTCAGATGTATGCAAACTCCAATGACTCTAAGAAGGAATCACTGAAGCAGCAGTTCAAGAACTTCACTAATATTGTTGGATGGACCCTCAGCCAGCAGTATTTCAGGTACATGGATCACTCCCGAACTTATATATATTACTAGAAAGTTCATGAGTGTTCTTCCAAATGAGTGGACATTCTACTCTGTCTCTATCAAGAGAACAAAAAACTTGAAAACTCTTACTATGACTAAACTCTATGGCATTCTTAATGGATATTGCCAAGAGATGGAGAGTAAGAAGGGACACCAAACAAGAAGACCCATGAGTCTTCCTGCTAGCAACACTTTAATGGTTGTTGAAGGCTCAATAGCCCCATAACCTCAGCACTACCTGACCTACCAGCAACCATCATGTTCTTTTGTACCATACATCACTTTTTCTGAGACTCCTAGGTCTCAACACGCTCAGCACAATTCCTTTCAGGAAAGTTGTGCCTTTGTCTCAAGAAGTGGACACTCTGGTGATTTTCAATATTGTTTTGATGATCTTGAGTGTTTTAATCCAGATGATGTAGAGTATGTTGACATTGTCCAACAGATGGCTTTTTTAACTTATAGAGTGAAGAAGTTCTTTAAGAGAACTGGAAGGCAATTCCCTCAAAACCCAACTACCAGCAAGTTTGGGTTTGACAAGACCAAAGCAAAGTGTTACAACTATAACAAACTTGGTCACTTTGCAAGGGAATGCAAGGCTCCCAAGATCAATCCGGGAACCCCACAGGCCTCCACACATCCCTCAACCTCAAAGCCCACTAAAAAGTCAACTGAAACAACTGCAATGGCTCAAGAAGTTGACTGGAGCTTCATGGTAGAGGATGTGACTCCTGCTCAAGCTCTCATGGCCGGAATAGACGATGCCCAGGTATATGAACATCTCTGTACTCCAGCCTGTATAGCTAAAGTTAAACTTTATTAGGATTACACTATGAAAATCAGATCTGATATTAAGGCTTTAAATATTTTTAAATCTGATTTTAAGAGAGCTAAATCTGACTACCAAAAGAAAATTAAGGAGTTAGAGAAAACGGTGTCTCTTTTAAAACATGAACACACCAACTACAAGACTCAAATTAAGGATCTGATATCCAAATTGTCTGAGGCTCAAGCCCAGCTTTTCACTGCTGAGGCTCTTGCTAGGAAGCAAGCTATTTCTGAGCAAAAATTCCAAGCTATTTTTGCATCATCCTCCCACTGCAAACTCTGATATCAGAAAAAAGGAGGGTTGGGAACAAATGAAATTGCTCCACCACACTCTTATGAGTCTATTAGACAACCTAGATGTGGAACTGAGGAGCAAGAGGTTCCAACTGCTGACCCTTCCTCACTAGAGTTAAAGGATAAAGCAACAATAGTGGCCACCACAGGGAAGAATCAGGTAGAGGTCCCATTTCCTCCTGTGAAGATCAAATCCTAACCACTAAGGCCAGAAGAAGCAGAGCTAAAGCTGCTAGAAGAACTGCCAAGAAAGTGGCTGAGTCCAAGCTGAAGATTGACCCAAAGCAGAAAGGCATCTTTATTTCAGCTGGATTTAAAGTGTTAGGTACTTTTGATTAAGGAAAGGAGTGTAATACTAGCACACTGTCCTACCAAAGGATCAGAAGTTGAAAGGAAAGGTTGCTGATGAAGAGAAAAAGCCCAAGAAACAGCAACCCTCACATTCCCAAAAGACTAACATTGCATGCATAATGTGTGATCTACAAAACCACATGGCTAAAGATTGTTACTACAATCCTGTAAGCACACATTATGCAAATAATATTAGGAGAGAAAGAGTCAAGTGATGAAGAAGGGAAAGATGGTTTCCGAAGCAAGGTTGCTTTCGGAAGAAAATCTTTCTTCCGAAGGGAAAATGGCTTCGAAAGCAAAAGCTACTAGGGTTCGGAAAAACAAGTAAGCTCTCTTGAAACCATCCCAGAATAAGATTGCTTCGGAAGAAAAGATGGTGAAGGCTTCTTCATAAAAGAAAGAAGATTTGGAAGAAGGCCATGCTGCAAAAGCTTCAACAAGCTCATCCTCCAAGATCAACCAAAGGATGGACTAGAAGATCAAGGAAGATGATGCAGCCCAAACCTCTTCTTCAAAGACCTCTATTGAACCCTCATGCATATCTTTCGGTTCAATTATGTCATTATCCTTGGAAGAACCCAAGACCAGCAAGGCTTGGGCTTCCAAACAAAACTAACAATCTCATATTATGTGCAGGGACATCCATATGACAAGAACAACAATGTCTGGATTGTAGATAGTGAATGCTCCAGGCACATGACAGGGAACAAATCTCTCCTTCAACAGTTTCAACACTATGATGGAGGTCCTATCCAATTTGGAGGTGAGTCCGGAGGATATATTTCTTGCAGAGGGAGTGTATCCAATGGTAAGTTAAAGGTTGACAAAGTTCACTTTGTCAAACAGCTTGAACACAATTTGTTAAGTGTTTCTCAATTCTGTGATCAAAAACACCAGATGCTTTTCACAGAACATGAGTGCATTATCCTCAAACCAGGGATGACAATTCCTCCGGAATTGGTGCTTCTTAGATCTCCTAGGAAAGGGGATATGTACAAGCTGGATATGAACAATGCTTCCCCAATGGGTGAAGTATCATGCTTTCTTTTCAAAGCTGATAGTGATGAGTCAACACTGTGGC
>BJCM01228356.1:0-16352 GCA_018326385.1 Flaveria bidentis
ATGTATATATATATACATATATATATATATATATATATATATATATATTTGTGTGTGTGTGTTTTCTTTGTATATTATGCTTCTGCGGTGTATGTACGTATGGTATTATGTATGCGCATGTATGTATTGCATTGTATATGCATGTTAATTGCTTTAGTTGTGTGCATATTTAAGTGTTTTTGCTGTTGGGATTTCAAGGTTGTTGAAATTCTTGTGTGTGGTTCATGCATATATTTGAATGTATATGTTGGGGATATGTATATGTCCATGCATGAGTTATCTATGTGCATGATGTTTGGGTAATGAGTTTGAGGAGTGCACATGTATGAGTGTGTTGTGAGCATCAATTGGTAAATGGATGTGTGATTATGTAATAGGCATTATATATTATATAACATAATGGGTGTTTGTATATGTTGGGGATATGTATATGTCCATGCATGAGTTATCTATGTGCATGATGTTTGGGTAATGAGTTTGAGGAGTGCACATGTATGAGTGTGTTGTGAGCATCAATTGGTAAATGGATGTGTGATTATGTAATAGGCATTATATATTATATAACATAATGGGTGTTTGTATATGTTGGGGATATGTATATGTCCATGCATGAGTTATCTATGTGCATGATGTTTGGGTAATGAGTTTGAGGAGTGCACATGTATGAGTGTGTTGTGAGCATCAATTGGTAAATGGATGTGTGATTATGTAATAGGCATTATATATTATATAACATAATGGGTGTTTGATATAAGTTAGATAATCAATGCGTGCATGCATTACAAATATATGTATATTATTTGATTGTGTAAAATGATACATGTATGTGTTTTATAAAAAAGGTCATAAAATGTAAATTGTTCAGGACCGTTAGAAGAGTGCAATGCACATTTACAACACAACAACACAAGTGGAGAGTATTCAATAACACTTAAAAGATCAAATGAGGAACTAGAAAACCAGATTATGAGAACTAAGAAACACAAGTAATAAAGAGACAGAATAAGAACAAAACAACACAAGTATTTGTTTTCAAGGATGATATATATTTCTCTCTAGTTTCTTACAAGTGTTTACAAAGCAATGATTATAAGATACAAGGACCAGAGATCCTTATACTACATCCTACAGTCGGCCATACTTTAAAGGACAGCTGGATACATGATCTACAAAACCACAAAATCAATGTAGAGTCAAAAGGCAGATTGTCTTTTGACTAGTGACTATGACATGTCATAGCTCACATCCTAGTATATTATAAATATTACAAAATGAATAAAGTACATAAAGTAGAAAGTATATACTCAAGACCTCAATATACAGTTACCAAAAGCATGGATCTTTCACCAACTCATGTAAAGTTTGTGTCTAACCAGAGCTGCAACGAAAAGGTGGTCCAGCTTTATGGTAAAGGTACATCAGATAATAGCATATGTTCAAAAGTCTTAGGAAGATATCTGTGTTCAAGTGTTGGCTTCGGAAGACTTTGTATTTGAAGCTTCAAAAGACTTCATGTTTGGCTTCGGAAGATATTGGTCTTGGATTCGGAAGATTTCACACTTAGAATGTTTTTCAAAGGAAGAGTGTGAAACTTCTGAAGCATTCTACTTCAGCATACCTGTGCATGCATGCAGGAGAGACTTTGGATTTTTTGGGTTGTATCAGCCTTGTATGAAACCTTACAAACTCCCCCTAGGCTGATGCTACCAAAACACTTAAAGACTCCAAATATCAATAGTCCTCATCATGATAATAACCATCCCTTTCTTCATAAGATGATCAGGATCACTCAGACTCTCATAGTGTCTTCTCGTATCAAAAAGATCATGCAGAAGTAGATTGAACATGTCTTGCCATGTGTAGACATCTTCAACATTTTGATCTCTGATGACATGCCATCTTTCTGGATTTGTAGTGTATGTCCAGTACAAGATGGGTCTTCATGATGCTAGAGGAGCTACTTGAATTGGAGTTGGTGTAGCTTCCTCTTGTTGAACATCCTCAGGATGTTCTGACTCATCCTGAGGTTTGGAAATGGATGCCTCTTTCTTCTTCTTCTTTGGCTTTGTTTTAGAAGCCATATTTTTTCTCCTTTTTGAAACTTTTAACTAAGAAGACTGGCCGGCAGCACCTTGTTGATCTTCTTTGTGTTTCTCAGTTGGGTCTTCCTCTCTCACAGGTTCATATTGAGAAGGGAGAAAACCTTGTTGTGGATTAAAAGTAGAAGCTTGTTAATGCTCAACAGGAGGTTTAGGTTGTGTTGTCTCAAATAGTTCAACCCTAACCTCCACTTCTTAAGGGACCTGACTTGGTGGGGAGTGTAAGTCAACTAGTTCTCCTCTTTGAATCTTCTGCTTGATCACCCTTATATGCTTATCCATAATGGATAGAGACATGGGGCCAAGTCTCCTTCTGGAGAATCCATATAGCTTCAAGAAGCTCATCATCCTCTGCCTATCAACAGACTTCTTCATACTCTTCTGGATGATAACTCTCGACTTTGCAGCCTCTTCTCTCAACCTCTTCTTTGTGTTTTTTGTTTCTTTGGTTACTTCAAGTTCAAGCTGTTTGAGATACTCAAACTCAATGTATTCAAAGGATAAGGGAAGAAGTGCATCTGCCTAATAAAGGCATGTGGCACTCAGGTAATTGATCATTTTGATCCTATTAGTTTCTTTGTATACATGAGGTTCTTGTGAAGCCACATCCTCTTGTATAGGACTTTCTTGAACTGGGGAGAGGGTAGGCACATGTCTGTAGAGTCTTTTCTGTCTTCTCTCTTCTTTAATTTGAAGAAGTAATCTTGCATCCTCTGCCTCCTTTCCTTCCTTTGACAATTCCATGTCAGCAAGTTCATTTAATTTATCTAAGGGGAGGGAGATGATATTATCAATATCATAGTTCCTGGTCTACAAGTAGCTTATCCTGACTACCCTTAACTCATTATCCTAAGTGTTTGGCCTGGGGTCAGCCCTGATAGCAGCTTCCATGAATCTTCCAGACCTAGTAAAGGAACTTCTCCCCTTAGCTTCCTCTTCCTCTCTCTTGCCTCCTCCTCAATATCCTCTGAAGTTATTTTCTTTTTCCCTTTGTCACTCACATACCTTTGTGACTCAGGGTGGAGAGAGCTTTGGTCTTTATTGCTTGGTGTAGCTTCCAAGCTCAGGCCTAAGAGAGGTTTTGATGCACCTTCACCAGTAGGTGCTTCACTAAGGGAATGAATTGCTAAATTAGTTATGGATGTGATAGGGCTCTCAGGCTCTACCAGTGGGCCTTCAGTCAAGGTTTCCCCTTCGAAGCTAATATTAGGATTTGCCTCAACATCCAGTACACCAATAGTATTAACTAATTGCCTTTGTCTCCTTCTAAGTCTAAACTCTTTAGTAATCCTGTCTTGTATCCTTTGAGCCTTAGCTTGTCTAGATTGGCTTGGGTTGACAAGTGACATGCTGATAAGGTCAATACCTTCATAGTAGTTTTCAAGGTCTGAAAATTTAAGACTTCATGTTTCCCTTGAACTCTTTGAAGAACAAGGGCTCTTTTGTTTGTATCATACATCTACCCTATGATGTAATTGGAAGTTCCTTGAGATGGAGATGATACAGCCCTCAGTATGCCTTCCTCAAAAAGACTCTGAATGTAGGAGTTTATTGAGTTCACATTAATGTGAACTTGAAGAAGTTGCTGAGTATGGACAGTTGCAAGTGAAGATGGTGAGTTCTCAATGTCCATGCTCTGTGAAGAACTCCCAGGTTATGTGTTTGTGGTGACTGTCTCCCCTTTTTTGGTAGCATCACCCACTTGAATAGGTGAGCTAGAGGTTAGATCAACCATATTTACAGGTTCTTGTGTTCCTGGTTGAGATCTTCTGAATGGTCTCCCAGCTAGTTTTTCCTTAAGATAAGATATCTCAAGTTGTTCTTCATTGACACTGTTTTGCAAGGTAGTCACCTGAGATTCAAGGTGACGAACCTTGGATACTAGGTAGGTGCATGTTTTTGATAGTTTTTGCACCTTTAGTCTCAGATTCCCCTCATTTTTATCAGAAGAATTATTGGGGGACGAGAGAATTAGAACAAGGTCTTCTCTCTTACCACTAGCCTGGAGTTCTTGGCTGCTGGTTTTCCTCTGCTCATTGACAACCTCAATTGAAGTGTCAATGGGCTGAGTTGCCATGGTTGAGGTCTGAATAATGTAATCACTTATTGAAGTAAAAGCATCTTCCATATGGATCTCCTGAATAGATTTAGAAGTATCCACCTCAGTAATAGGTAAGTGATGTGGGCTAGACATAGGAGATTCAGGAGTACTATCTATCTTCTAGTAGGAAGGAATAGAAAAACTCATGATACTCACTGAAACCTAAGTCTTCATCAGTATTGAAGTCAAGGTTGGGAATTGGTTGGTTTAAGTCTAAAGGTTGGGGATGGTAGCTGTCTCCTGAAGGTTGTTCATCTGAGTGTAGAGACTTAAATTGAAGGCTTAAGGCTTTTGGGCTTGTGAGTGTATCAGTCTGAACATCAGGAACCTCAAGACTGATAGTTGAAGGGATAAGAGTGGTTTGCTCCTCAGGAGAAGTGGGAGCTCTAGATTCCACTTCTTCCTGTGTGGGTAGTGATATGGGGGCCTGCATAGACTGAATAGCTTGTGCAGGGGTTTGTTTGGATCTTCTTTGGTAAGTGAGGGTGATTTGTTGTTGTTTTGGTGGTTAAGATCTAGAAGGTGTGGGTTCAACACTAGTTTGTATTGCCAAGTTGTCACCTTGAGCAATGAGCTCTTACATTTTTGGGACCAGGGTTGTTTCTACCCTAGAGAAGCCAACAATTGGCTTCTTCAAGATTTTAAAGATGTCGGGCTTCATCTATCCAAATTTAAGAATATTATTTGTTTCCCTCAACTGTGAGCCCAGTTCACTATTGAGAATGTGTTGAACATATCTAGGAAACATGTAATATTCTAAGGATTCTAAGTTAGCAAGAAAATTTGTATTGACAAATTGAGAATACCTAAACTTGACCCCATGAACCATCCCATGCACTATGAAGGAGAGATCTTCAGGAATCTGGTCCCAACCCCCATGCTTGTTATAATCATTTTCAGCCTTTTTGAAATCAAATTTTAAGATGTGCAAGGACTCAAGATCAGATCTTATCTCTAAGTTATAGGACCTGTATCTATTAACTTTATCAATACATTTAGGAGTGCAAAGATGTTCCAATACATTGGCTTTATCATGGTCAGCCATGAGTGCTTGATTTGGAGATGCATCTTCCACCTAAAAGCTCCAATCAAAGCCTCCTTCTTCAACAACAACTGTAGCTTGCTGCTTTGGCTTCCCATAGTTGATTTGCAGTCTTGCACTTCTTGAAGCCTATGTAGATGAAGTTTGGAAGAGCAGTTTGAAGGGCTGTCATGGCTTTTTGATCAATCTATGTTCTCTTTCTATCTTCATTAGAGAAATTAGCCACATCCTTTGGAATCATACCACCACCAGTAGCAGATGAGGTGTTTGGTATGTAAGGTACTTCAACAATAGAGTCCCACATCCTCGAGTCTTGAGACTTGATAAAGTCTTCCATTCTTTGACACCAACTATCAAAGTCTTCAGGAGTGATCAGTGGAGACTTTATCATAGTTCTAGTTTCCATATCAGCCTTGGTGATAGTTGTCATATGAGTTGTTAAGTGTTTTGTGTGTGAGGGATCTTAAGATGGTGAGATCTTATATCAAGAGTCTGGAAATCTTTAATACCAAATGTAGGACCGTTAGAAGGGTGCAATGCACTTTTACAACACAACAACATAAATGGAGAGTATTTTGTAGGACCGTTGAAGGGTATGCTAATACAACACAACAACACAAAGAGGAGAGTTGCTTAAGAACACTTAATTAATCAAACAGTAAAACTGGTTAACTTCTAGAAATTATGCTAAGAACACAAGTAAATATGAGACATAACAAGATAGCAAAACACACAAGGAGATGGTTTTCAAGATTGCAGTATATTTCCTTCTCAAGGTCTATTACAAATGTTAGAAAGCATACTGGAAAGTTATAAGTACTTGAGATATATATACTACATCCTATAGCCGGCCATACTTTGAAGGCCAGCTGGATACAATTGCTTAGACACAAACAAAATCAATTGTAGAGTCAAAAGATAGATTGCCTTTTGACTAGTGACTATGACATGCCATAGCTCACATCCTAATCTATTACAAAAAGGATAAAGTACATGAAGTAGAAAGTTACAGACTCAAGACCTCAATGTACAGTTATTAAAATTATGGACCTTTTCACCAACTTATGAAAGTTGGTGACTTTACAGAGTTGCAATGGAAAGGTATCCAACTTTATGTAAAGTACATCAGATAAAGCATGTATACTAAAAGTCTTCGGAAGAAATCTGTCTTTAATTGTTGGCTTCGGAAGACTTTATCTCCGAAGCTTCGGAAGACTTTGTCTCTGAGCTTCGGAAGACTTCATCCTTGGCTTCGAAAGATATTGGTCTTGGCTTCGGAAGATTTCACACTTAGATTATTTTAGTTGCTTGTCTGAATCTTCCGAAGCATTCTTCTTCAGTACCCATGTGCATGCATGCAGGAAAGACTTTGGGTGTTTGGGTTGCATCAGCCTCTTCATATAATCTCTACATATTCAATAACACATAATAGATCAAATGGGAAACTAGAAAACTAGTTTATATGAGAACTGAGAAACAAAGTAATAAAGAGACAGAACAAGAACAGAACAACACAAGTATTTGTTTTCAAGGATGATGTATATTTCTCTCTAGTTCCTTACATGTATTTACAAAGCAATGACTATAAGATACAAGGACCAGAGATACTTATATTACATCCTACAGTCTGCCATATTTTGAAAGCCAGTTGGATACATGATCTAGACAACAACAAAATCAATGTAGAGTTAAAAGGCAGATTGCCTTTTGACTAGTGACTATGACATGTCGTAGCTCACATCCTAATATATTACAAAAAGAATAAAAGTACATAAAGTAGAAAGTATAGAATCAAGACCTCAATGTACAGTTACAAAAAGCATGGACCTTTCACCGACACATGTAAAGTTGGTATCTAATCAAAGTTGCAGCAGAAAGGTGGTCCAACTTTATTGTAAAGGTACATAAGATAATAGCATGTGTTCAAAAGTCTTCAGAAGAAATCTGTGTTCAAGTGTTGGCTTCGGAGAGTTGTCTTTGAAGTTTCGGAAGACTTCATGTTTGGCTTCGGAAAATATTGGTCTTGGCTTCGGAAAATTCCACACTTAGAATGTTTTTCTAAGGAAGAGTGTGAAACTTCCAAAGCATTCTACTTCAGTATACTTGTGCATGAATGCAGGGGAGACTTTGGATGTTTTGGGTTGCATCAACCTTATATGAAACCTTACAAAATGTATAAATAGTACTTTTATACGATCATTGGGTTTTATGCATTTGAGGTGAATTGGTGTTCAAGGGTGTTTGCGTGTTAATGGGAAAGATGGATGACTGACACCGTAACCGAGTCATGAGACATGAAATCATACCTTATTTATATTTATAATTAATAATATTATATATTAATTGAAATCCAGGTTAATCGGAGACCCTAAACGTTTGTACTTTCGTTTATTAGTTGTTGTGTATTTAAGGTGAGTTTACAACCCCACTTTCATACTATACTCTCTTTTTGGGGGAAAGAAACATGTTGTTTTCATAAAACGTACAATACTTGGATTAGTAATAATGTATATACTTGTTTACTATTGCGATACCACTACGCCTCATTCAGGCCGTTAATATGGAATTAGCGAGGTGATTATTAGTAGATCTAATGGGTTTGACAAACCCCACCTGGGCTAGTTGCGCTAGCTTGACTGGAGGTCAAACGGGTGAATGGTTAGCCTGTTTTACGGTGTTGTGGTCTGGTATCAACGACCGGGGCATTCATTATATTAATATTGTTAGCTTGGTCACGAAATTTATACACATGGTGACTTGTTGTAGGCTAGCTACCTACTTATATGCTTTGATTACTAAATCTGTATTTCATTACTATTACTTACTATTTTTTGATAAATCTATTTTTTGATTACTAAATCTATTTTTTGAATTCACCAACCTTATGTTGACACTTTAGCAATGTTTCTTTCAGGTTTTTAAGGTGCGCACAATTAGGAACACTTCACATTGCATTCATCATCGTAGAGTCTAATGAACGATTTAAATTTTTCTACAAACTATATTTATTCAATTTGCGTGTGTCTGCCGTTTGAATTATGAATTTATACGCTTCCGCATTTACTTTCATGTTTGCATATTTAACTCTGATTTTGGGAAACTTTATTTTAAATTAGAAATTATGTTTTGTAATTGTTGTGTCGTTTGGTGAAACTAATGACTAAGATCCTGGTATGTCACGCGCCTAATGGTGTTACCCCGTTTGTGGAATTTTAGGGTGTGACAGATTGGTATCAGAGCCAATGGTTATAGCGAACTAAATTAATTTTGCATTTCATTTGCATTGAATTTAGGCTATAACTTGATGCCTTAGTTACACGCACATGGACACATTTAGCTTTATCATTTTGCATTGTGTTTTTTTTCTATACATGCTTTGGACTTGCTTGGGGTGGTGTATTTCTATAACCGTTCGGCTATAGGAATGACATAAATATCTCTTCATTCTCGGTTTTCTGGAAAAAGGCCAGTTCATCCTGATTTTCTGTTGTTATCTCATGTTTCTTCGTACAAGTGACTCCAAGTTGATGTGAGTCACAAGAAGGTTACTTATGAATTACCTGTACCTTTCCTTTTACATTATACCTCTCGGAATATGGATACAATACCATTGGTACCCATCTTGGATGGTTGACTAGGAGCATGTTCTACCTCCTCTTGCATGCATTTCACATATGAGAGTTGCGTCTGCCAATCTTTCTTTACCTACCTTGCCACTTTTCTGCCTTGTGGAATAGGCAATAGCTGTACTGGTGGCTACCATAGACATTACGAGATAACTTATTAAAGTTTACTTACGATACTACTATTTACTCATCAATCGATTCTTTTGTGCAACCTTGGTTAATTGACCATTGGTTTAGTAACTATATCTTTAATACCTTTATCATTGATAACACTCTGTACTTGACAAGGTATTGTAGCTCGGATAGGAAAAACCAGGGGTAACCATGCAAAGCAAATTACCATCATGGGTGCACACGTAATTGTAATTTATCATGCATGAGAAGTCTAGCGAACCCTATCGGATGATAACAGTCATAGTCAGTACAAATTTTTAATTTTGTACTTTGGGGACACGAGAGTTTTAATCTATATAAAACTTCACTAAGGATATGAAAGCAGTCCTTCATCTCCACTCATATGAAAGTTTTAATTCATCTAGAACCTTAATGAAATTTGTAATATCACAATGGTCTCGGTCCTTATGAGACGTTCCTCGTTCTAGAATTTTAGTTATCACGTAATACTATTTATTTGATATATGTGTAATCATAATGAAAGTTACATCAAAGTAGTGATACTCTATGCGCATGTATTATTTGTTCATCGGGTTAATCTTAAGACTAATAGTCTTGGCCGTTAAATTTTCCAATGTTCGTTTCATTTGGTATTTATCATTATGAGCATAAGTACTTTTGCTTGTCCCGCAGTGGTGGGATTCAAATTGGATTTTCTTGGTTGACTGTGTTTGACGTAAGGTTGGTTAACAAAGAGTCTTATGACGAACCTGACTATTACATCTCTGTGTTTCCACTATAAGAAACAAGTGCCACTATCATTGCCATGGGTTGTGCAATGAGGACATCTGAGAGCGATTTTCGGAAAATTTGACCATGCCGTCAAGAGCTGCTGCGTGAACATCCGGACCAAGTCTCTTCAACCTCAAGTAGCATAGAAGGGATGTTACGAGTGCAGTCAAACTGGGCAAATCAAGAGGAACTGCCTAAAACTGAAGAAAAACAATGGTGGTGGTAATGGTGTTGATAACCTCAATATTAAAGGCAACGACAACAGAAACGACAATGGCAATGGTAACCGCGGTGCCAAGGGAAGAGCATTCGTCATTAGTTCAGGTGAGGCTCGTAATGATCCTTCTATTGTAATTGGTAAATTTCCTGTCAATGGTTGTTTTGCCTTTGTTCTGTTTGATTCCGGTACTGATAGGAGTTTCATTTCGCACAAGTTCAATCGATTACTACATGTTAACAATAAAGCCTTAGACACGAACTATGAAATAGAAATAGCTGACAGTAAGATCATAGAGACTTCCCATATATACCAAGGTTGTAAGATAAGTCTATGCTTGCACTATTTTAATATCAAGCTTCTATCTATTACACTCGGAAGCTTTGATGTGGTTGTTGGCATGGATTGGTTGTCTAAGAACCAAGCTGAATCATTTGTCATAAGAAACTCGTTATACGACCTTTTCCTGATGGAAAGATACTCACTGTGGAAGGAGACAAGAGTGGTGCAGTGGTTGGCATCATCTCATACATGAAAGCATAGAAGTGTTTGAGGAAAGGGCATTCGACGATTTCAGCCCTAGTTACTAAAAAGACTACTGAGGAGAAAGGACTGGAAAACATTCCGGTTATTAGAGATTTTCCTAAGGTCTTTCCCGACGACTTGCTTGGCCTTCCTCTACACATGCAGGTAGAATTTCAGATTGAGTTAGCACCTGAAGCAGCTCCGATCACTCAGGCATCATACTGTTTAGCACCGAACGAACTACAAGAGCTATCTTAGCAATTGCAGGAATTGCTGGACAAGGGATTTATACGACCCATCTCTTTACTCTTGGGAGCTCTAGTGCTTTTCATGAAAAAGAAAGATAGAACCTTTTGAATGTGTATTGACTATCAAGAACTGAACAAGGTGACAATGAAGAATAGATATCCACTTCTGCGCATTGATGACCTGTTTGACTAGTTACAAGGATCGAGCTACTATTGCAAGATTGATCTGAGATGAGGTTATCTTCAGCTACGGGTTCGGGAGGAAGACATCTCGAAGAAAACATTCCGGACTCGTTATTGGCACTATGAGTTCGTAGTAATGCCTTTTGGATTGACTCATGCTCTAGCAGTTTTCATGGACCTCATGAATCGTGTTTGAAAACCTTATTTGGATAAGTTCTCATAGTCTTCATTGATGACATACTAATCTACTCTCAGAATAAAGAAGATCATGAGGAACATTTGAGGATCATTCTGGATTTGCTGAAGAATGAACAATTTTATGAAAAGTTCTTAAAATATGACTTCTGGATGCGAGAAGTGTAGTTTCTTGGTCATGTAGTGAACGAGAAGGGTATACATGTAGATCCTTCAAATATTGAAGCAATCAAGGATTGGCTAACACCGAAGACACCTACTGAGGTGCGACAAATCCTTGGTTTGGCAAGTTATTACGGAGGATCTATCGAGGAATTCTCAAAGTTAGCATAACCTTTGACTGCCCTAACCCACATGGGAACCATCTACAAATGGGGCAGTCAAGAGGAATCAATATTTCAGATACTTAAAGACAAACTCTACGGTGCGCCGATCCTAACTTTAACAGAAGGAACGAATGACTTTGTTGTTTATTATGATGCATGCATCCTGGGTTTGGGATGTATACTGATGGAACACAATAATATCATAGCTTATGCATCAAGACAACTCAAAGTACATGAGAAGAACTATACAACACATGATCTTGAACTAGGACCTGTAGTGTTTGCCTTGAAGAGCTAGAGGCCCTAATTATATGGAATCAAGTGCACGATCTACACAGACCACAAGAGCCTCCAGCACATGTATGATCAAAAAGAGCTGAATATGCAACAACGACCATGGCTAGAACTGCTCAATGACTACGATTGTGCCATCAAGTACCACCCGGGTAAGGCTAATGTGGTAGCCGACACCCTCAGCTGAAAGGAAACCCTTAAACCTCGTCATGTACGTGCATTGCAAATGACCATCCCCTCTGATCTGCTAGTGCAAATCAAGGTTGCCCAATCTAAGGCCTTGAAGTTAGAGTATCTGAAGGCAGAACCCATGCGAGGCATGGAGAAACAGTTAGATACCAAGGCTGATGGAATTTGTTATTTCATGGAATGGGTCTGGGTACCACAATATGGGAATTTACGAGAGATAGTAATTGATGAAGCTCATAAGTCACGTTATTCAATTTATCCGGGTTCAGACAAGATGTACCAAGATCTGAAGGAGCTTTATTAGTGGCCAAACATGAAGGCTGAGATTGCCACCTATGTAGGCAGATGTTTAACTTGCCTAGGACTCCCAACGGATGCGATACCATTTGGTTTATAGTAGATCTCTTAACAAAATCCTCTCCCTTTCTAGCAATCCGAGAGACTGATCGAATGGATAAGTTTACAGGAATTTATTTATGAGAAATAGACTCTTGGCATGGTGTGCCAATATCTATCATATCCAATCGTGACACTCAGTTCATTTTTCATTTCTGGCAATCTTTGCAACGATCATTGGGAACGAGGTTGGACATGAGCACTGTGTACCATCCACAAACCGATGGTCAGAGTGAACGTACAATCCAGAGATTGGAAGATATGTTGTGCGCCTGTGTGATTGATTTTGGCAGTAATTAGGAAACTCATCTACCATTGGTTGAGTTCTCCTACAATAATAGTTTTCACACCTGAATCAAGGCCGCACCATTCAAGGCGTTATATGGGTGTAAGTGTTGATCACCTATCTATTGGGCAGAAATTGGAGAAAGCCAACTGTTGGATCAAGAAGAAGGCTGGTGCAACCAAAACCTATTTACTTAGATAATTTTGGTACTACATGCAAAAGCTTCCAAAGCTTAGCATGGAACTTCCGAAGATTGTAGATTTCTTCCAAAGATAAAGTGAAAGATCAACTTCCGAAGACAGAACTCTACTTCTGAAGTCAAGAGCATGCTTCTGAAGATCAAGTCTTAAGAGAACAATCAGAAGACTACTTCCGAAGTATGAAGAAAAGAAGAAGTTCCCAAGCCTTAGAAGAAGCAGTCTCTTCCGAAGTATAAATGGCTTCGGAAGTACTTGTTCTTCCGAAGCCACTTAACCTTCAGAAGACACTACTATGAACCAGTGGACACAAGTATGGTCTCTGACACTCCACTGCAGACCTCTGATACTGCATGGCCTCTTCCTAAAGAGCCATGTAGTTGACCATACTTTATTCCATTGTTCACCTTTTATGATAGTACAAGTTACCAACTTTAGTTGGTGACAAAAGGTAAGTCAGGGACATGTCCTGACTACTATATCTCAGATAAGACTTTATTCGAGATACCTTAAAATATAGTTTTGTAGTACAGGCTTTAGTTATAAGATCTCAGCTGGTATCACAGTATATTCGGCTGTAGGTAGTATTATATATAGGTTCTCATTGTAACTCATTTCATACTGCTTGAAAGAGTCTTCTAATACTTGAGTTGAGAAGCAATATATAAAAGTACCTTGAAAATTACTTCTTGTGTTCCTTATTACTTGCTATATTGTGATCAACTCTTATTGACTCTATCTTTATCCGAGTGTTGTTCAAAGTGAGTTTGAGAGAAAAGCTAAGTGTTAAGTGACCTCAACCGATCCTGCAATTGGTATCAGAGCTTTTTAGGCTCTTGATTGCATGATCTAACCATCCAAATCAACCTGTTTTCACTTCTCCCTACAACTCAGTCACTCAAAATGGCCCTTAACAAATCCGAAGTAGAGATGGAAACTATGACAAAGGCTCCCATCATTAATACTGAAAATTTCAGGTCTTAGAGTAGAAGAATGGAAGGCTTCATCAAATACCAAGACAACAAAATATGGAACTCCATTGTCAATGGCCGTATAAGCCAAAGGTGGCATCACCTGGTGGAAACGGTGCCATGATAGAAAAGGCTGTTGAGGATTATTCTGATGAAGACCGAAAGAAGATGGACATCGACAGCAATGCTATGACCATTCTTATGACTGCAATACCGAACTCCATTATGGTGGGGTTCGAGCATTGCAAGACTGCCAAAGAATTGTTTGATGCACTTGCTCAGATGTATACAAACTTCAACGACTCTAAGAAGGACTCACTGAAGTAGCAGTTCGAGAACTTCACTCATATTGCTGGAGAGACCTATAGCCAGCAGTACTTCAGGTATATGGATCTTATCTCTTCTCTTTAGTCTGTGAAGATCACTTACGAACTCAGAGATCTTACCAGAAAGTTCATGAGTGCTCTTCCAAACGAGTGGACATTCTACTGTGTCTCTATCAAGAGAATAGAAAACTTGAGCACTCTTACTCTGACAACTCTATGGCATCCTCAATGGATATCGACTAGAGATGGAGAGTAAGAAGGGCCACCAAACAAGCAGACCCATGAGTCTTCCTGCTAGCAACGCTTTAATGGTTGATGAAGGCTCATTACCCCTACAACCTCAGCATTACCTGACCTACCAACAGCCATCCTACTCTTCTGGACCATACATCACTTTCCTTGAGACTCCAAGGTCTCAACAGGCTCAACACAATTCCTTTCAGTAAAGTTGTTCCTTTGTCTCAGGAAGTGGACACTCTGGTGATTTTCAACACTGCTTTGATGATCTTGAGTGTTTTAGTCCAGACGATGTAGATTACGTGGACATTGTCCAACAGATGGCTCTTTTAACTTATAGAGTGAAGAAGTTCTTTAAGAGAACTGGAAGGCAATTCCCTCAAACCCCAACTACGAGCAAGTTTGGGTTTGACAAGACCAAGGCAAAGTGTTACAACTGTAACCAATTCGGTCACTTTGCAAGGGAATGCAAGGCTCCCAAGACCAATCCGGGAACCCCACAGGCCTCCACACATTCCTCAACCTCAAAGCCCGCTGAAAAGTCAACTGAAACAACTGCAATAGCTCAAGAAGTTGATTGGAGCTTCATGGTACAGGATGTAACTCCTGCTCAAGCTCTCATGGTCGAAAATGACGATGCCTAGGTATATGAACATATCTGTACTCCAGCCTGTATAGCTAAAGTTAAACTTTATCAGGATTACAATATGGAAATCAGATCTGATATTGAGTCTTTAAATATCTTAAAATCTGATTTTAAGAGAGCTGAATCTGACTACCAAAAGAAAATTAAGAAGTTAGAGAAAACTGTGTCTCTTTTAAAACATGAACACACCAACTACAAGACTCAAATCAAGCATCTAATATCCAAATTGTCTGAGGCTCAAGCCCAGCTTGTCACTACTGAGGCTCACGCCAGGAAGCATGCTATTTTTGAGTTGAACTTCCAAGCTATTCTTGCATTATCCTCCCATTCCAAACTCTGTTATCAAAACAAAGGAGGGTTGGGAACCAATAAAATTGCTCCACCACACTCCTATGAGTCTATTAGACAACATAGATGTGGTACTAAGGAGCAAGAGGTTCCAACTGCTGACCCTTCCTCACTAGAGTTGAAGGATGAAGCAACAATAGTGGCCACCACAGGGAATGAACAGGTAGATATACTCATCTCCTCCTGTGAAGACCAAATCCTAACCACTAAGGCCAGAAGAAGCAGAGCTAAAGCTGCTAGAAGAACTGCCAAGAAAGTGGCTGAGTCCAAGCTGAAGATTGACCCAAAGTAGAAAGATGTCTTTATCTCAGCTGGATTCCAAGTGTTAGGTACTTCTGATTCAGGAAAGGGGTGTAATACCAGCACTCCTGTCATGCCAAAGGATCAAAAGTTGAAGGGAAAAGTTGCTGATGAAGAGAAGAAGCTCAAGAAACAACCCTCACATTCCCAAAAGACTAACATTGCATGCATAATGTGTGGTCTCCAAAACCACATGGCTAAAGATTGTTACTACAATCCTGCAAGCACACATTATGCAAATAATGTTAGAAAAGAAGGAGTCAGGGAAGGTTTCACATTTGGACCTTTCCAAACGGTTCAAGTGATGAAGAAGGGAAAGCTAGTTTCCTAAGCAAGGCTGCTTTCGGAAGAAATTCCTTCTTCTGAAGGGAAAATGGCTTTGGAAGCACAAGCTACTAAGGTTCGAAAGAACAAGAAAGCTCCCTTGAAACCATCCCAGAAGAAGACTGCTTTGGAAGAAAAGGTGGTGAAGGCTTCTTCCGAAAATAAAGAAGCTTCGGAAGAAGGCCATGCTGCAAAAGCTTCAACAAGCTCATCCTCCAAGATCAACCAAAGGGTGGACTGGAAGATCAAGGAAGATGTTGCAGCCCAAACCTCTTCTTCAAAGACCTCTATTGAACCCCCATGCATATCCTTTGGTTCAATTATGTCATTATCTTTGGAAGAACCCAAGACCAGCAAGGCTTGAGCTTCC
>BJCM01228357.1:0-15506 GCA_018326385.1 Flaveria bidentis
GAAGTTTATTGTTTATCAAATGGATGTGAAGTGTGCATTCTTATATGGAAAGATTGTTGAAGAAGTCTACGTGAGTCAACCACCTGGCTTTGAAGATCCAGATTTCCCTCGCAGGGTGTACAAGCTTGACAAAGCCCTGTATGGTCTTCATCAAGCACCAAGAAAGTTGTATGAGACTCTATCATCCTTTCTTCTTGAACATGGATACAAAAAAGGAAGGATTGATCAGACTCTCTTCAGAAGGAGAAGAGGAAAAGACATGTTGTTAGTCTAGATTTATGTGTATGGCATTATATTTGGCTCAACAAACAAGCAACTCTACAAAGATTTTGAAGACCTAATGCATTCGAAATTCCAAATAACTGCAATGGTGGAACTCACTTTCTTCTTAGGAGTGCAAGTCCAATAGACAGCAGATGGAATTTTCATCAACCAATCCAAATATGTGGAAACAATGCTAAAGAAGTTTCTTTTTGCTGATTGTCAGTATATTAGAACACCAGTAGATACCAAAGTGAAGTTTGGTCTTGATCTAGAAGGCAAATCTGTTGATCAGACTCACTATAATTCCATGATAGGCTCACTTATGTATCTAACTGCTAGCAGGCCTAATATTATGTTTGGTGTATGTGTGTGTGCCAGGTATCAAGCTCATACAAAGGAATCACATGTGAATACAGTCAAGAGGATATTCAGATACCTGAAGGGCAAACCATCTCTTGGGTTATGGTATCCAAAGGAAGGAGACTTCAATCTCTATGCCTTAACAGATAGTAATTACGGAGGATGCAACTTCAAAAGGAAATCCACCTCTGGAGGTTGTCAATTTCTTGGTCCCAAACTAGTCTCCTGGCAGTGCAAGAAGCAGACAAACGTATCTGTCTCAATAGCAGAAGCTGAGTATATTGCGGCATTAGCTTGTTGCTCTCAAGTACTCTAGATTCAAAACTAGATGCTTGATTATGGTTTTAACTTCTTGCACACACCAATTCACATTGACAACACAGCAGCTGTTTTCATAACAAATAATCCAGTTCAGCATTCAAAAACCAAAAACATTGAAATTAGATATCGCTTTTTAAGAGACTGTGCTGAAAAGGGGTTAATCAAATTGATTCAAGTATCCACTAAAAATCAATTGGCTGATTTATTTACTAAGGCATTTGAACCTAGTAGGTTTGAATTCCTAGTTTAATCAACTGGAATGATTAACCTTGAGTAAAACCAATCAAAACAAAAAAAACTAGAAAAACACAAAAAAGTAAATATTGAGGAAGAAAAGAATACATGGGAAATGATATAATTACAGTCATTATATCATTCATTATGCTTAATTTCAAAAATTGCAAGACTGTCATGACTTACCAGATATGTTGGTAGGCTCAACTTGGAAGAAAAGATATATGCAGTGATGAATTAAAATCTTATTCAATAATGAAACGCTCATCTCTAAATACAGATATGTATTGGCTTATCTGAATGCATGTGTGTGTAGTAACCTAAACACATTAGGTAATGATACTTTATGAATCTCTTTCATATACACCAAGTTTCATCTTTGTTTTGCTAAGCAAAGACCTGATGAAACAAGCACATAGTGCAGATGTACTGATCCAAAAGATTCCCAATGAGGAGCACATCCAAATTGGATGAATCTACAAAAGGAATACATTCCAAGTGAGTGAACAAAAGAATCCTATCATGGATCACCTTCCAAAGTGAAGTGAACAGAATCCCAATGTGGATCATCATGAAAAGGATCAAAGTAAAAGAATCCCAATGAGGATTAGTGAAAATGAGTTCTCATAACTTAAGTTTTTAAAATTTTCTATCAAGATGTGGATATAAACTTTAGCGGGAGTAATTTAAAATTTTTGATTAAGTCTATATAGATTCTTACTAGCGTAAATTACTTTCTTAAGAATTAAAAACAAAACAAAAAATGCATGTGTTGGTGCAAAAGTTATACAATATTATCTCAGCCTATTTAGATTCTTGGAAGCATGAAATGTCCAAGATGAGTCAAACAATGGGAAACTTGTATCACTTCTGACATACAGGTCGATCCAAGCAAGAAATGACAACTCCAACAGAAGTCAACAACTTCATAAGACACAAATTCAATCAAAGACAACCCTCATAACATGAAAAATCAAAAGCAAAAAACATTAAGTTTTGATTTAAGTTCAAAATTTAATGTGGGTAGGTGCATTGGTAAATGCGGGTGAAGGTAACCCATGCATGTAACCAATACGGGTAACTGTTATGTCATAGATAAACCAATGCGGATAAAGTTTTACTCTACCACATTTGAGTCAAACAAACATGAAGTTGATTAAAAACCTATGCGGACAAAAATTTGTTCTACCGCATTTGTTAATATGGAGGAACTCATCACTTCCACATTTGTTTTACATTTCACAATACTTTTTATGTAATTTCAAAATGAATAAACAAGTACTCAATCTATTCTGTCACAAAGGAGGATGATCATGTAAATGTGGAAAATTAACTCTGCCGCATTTGCAACTGTAAACAAATGCTGAAACCATATGCTGACGAACTTTGTTCTTCCGCATTTGCAATAGTAACAAATGCAGATAGTCAAAGTACTTAAAATTTCCACTTCCGCATTTGCAACAGTAACAAATGTGAATAGTCAAAGTACTTAAAATTTCCACTTCCGCATTTGCAACAGTAAACAAATGCGGATAGCCAAAATACTTAAAATTTCCTCTTCCGCATTTGCTACAGTGTCGTTTAAAAATATGACCGCATTTGCTTTGGAACTTGTAAAATCTTGTAAAAGCCATTAATTGACTATTTAAAGGAACTTTAAAGGGTCATTTAATACTTTTCAAATTTGAGTGATTCCATACTGAGACGAGCGAAAAACCACTGTACATCCTCATTGATCATCATCATCATCAACAATCAGAGATTTTAGTGTCTTCTCATAAATCTGTTCTCATCTTCGATTCTAAGCAAAAATAGTATCAAAAGAAAGGTGAAATTCCCAAAATATTTCGTGACCTAGCTTTTGGACTTTTGAACTAAAATTGAACTTAGAACCCTATATTAATGAAGAACACCTAAAATCAGATTTATTCAAAGAAAAGTTATACATTTTCGACATCAATGAACATGCAAACAAAAAGGAATTCTACTTATCATGAAAAACTTCATAGTTGTGTTCATCATAAGAATAAAGCCTGATGAAAATAAACAATATGGAATAAGTTCATGAAATAAAAACTTATAAATGGTTGACAATGTTAATAATGCATCTACTTAAACATGAAAAGCAGAGAAATGGTGGTTGTTCATCACAAACTCACCATTTGACGTGAAAATAATGAAACAGTAACATCCAACATTCATCTTTGACCATTAACAGTCAAACTGATTAATGGTGCATATACTTTCTCATCAAATATAACTCATATGTCTTAAATGCAGATTAAATGGCTAATCTTACATGGAGCAAGCTCCATAACGTCAAAGTTATTTGGACCCTGATGTACCTGAAGCTGAAGAACTAAGAGACATGATCAGATTCATATCTACTACCAGAATAGCTCATGCTATTACAGTCAGACCTATCATCTATGAAAGATATATCAGATCATTCTAGAGTACTACATAAGTGACTGATGTGGAGGGTGAAAGGACTCTAGTAGGAAGAAATACTGATTATCTCTCTTTGACCATCATGGAACAAACTGTGAGACAGTGTCTACAGTTTGGTGATGATGCCAATGCTCCCATTGAGTTGGAAGATGAAGAAATCACCACTTTCTTTGTAGAAATTTGATATGAAGGTGGCTATGAGGGAAAGCAAATTGTAAAGGGGTTGGTAGATTTGCAATGGAGGTTTCTAATTCACCTCTTTCAACATTGCTTATCAAAGAGGAAGACAGGTTGGAATGATATACTTGTGATCACTTCCTCTATCATATGTGCCTTATGCATAAACAGACCTTTCAACATGTCTGCTTATGTATTCAATGGTCTCACTCTAACATACAAGAAGGAAGAGGGAATATGTTCTTAATGTATCCAAGATTTCTCCAATGTCTAATTAATGAAGCATTTCATGATCTTGTACTTGAAGGACCAACTTTGGATATTCCTCATTATGATTCCAAATCCTATAAGTACATTAAGAAAAAGAGATCTAATAAATTATTTCAGTGGAGCACACTCTCCCTTACTACCTTGGATGATTCAGTAGATAAATCTTGAGGAACAATTAGAAGAACATGAGGCTCCTATTGATGAGCCCATTCAGGAAGAAGCTCAGACTGTTGTTGAGCATGCTGAGGAAAGACTTGAAGGATCCAGGCCAGTGTCACCCCAGGAGGAGTTAGGGGGTGATCTTCACACTGGTCCTCATGATCATGATATTGCATCTCCCTTTATACCATCACCATTAATATCTCCTCATAGAACACAAACCACTTCAATTCATAAATAACCTATCCCATCACCAATAGCTCAACAAATCACATCTCCACCTCATCACTCTCCAAAATCACCACCTTACCACTCTGCATAATCACCACCTCAAACATTCCCTACTAGTGCTGATCCAACTGAATTTGGAGATTCCACCAGCTCATCTAAAGAATCCAAATTATCTTCGGATGAGGAGGGTCAACTTGTTCAAATGTCTGTGAAGAAAACCACTTCTGAGGCTACTCCTTCAGAGAGCTTTGCTGAATCTAGTATGAACAAACAAGATGAACTGATTTCTGAGCTCATGCAAAAGGTAGGAAAGTTGGAAAGAGTACTGAACAAAAGAGCAAGCATCATTCAAGATAGACTTCTTGAACTTGATGAAAAAGAGACTGAGTTGAAAGGGTTAAAAGAAAAGTGTGAGGCTGAAAAGAAAGAGAAATATAAGGAAATTAACAACTTAACTCCTACTCTTCAACAAGCAAGGGCTGAGATAAGTGGTCACTTGGACAATTTATCCATTCAAACAACAGCCATGGAAGAACAAGAAGAACTAATTAAAGAGCAAGATGAGATTATCATTAACTTACTGAAACAAAATGAACTTCTAAACAAGAGAGTAGCTGATCTTGAGATGCTTGTTGAAATCAAGAGGGAAGCTGAATCAGAAGTCAAGCAAGTAGATGAGCAAAAAACTGAATCTGAAAGCACTTTAGATGAGAGTAGTGATGACTCTCCTCCTGGAAAAAGAATGAGATTCTCAGAACAAGCAGGAGAACCAAGCAAGGCAAAACAAGATGAATCTGGATTGGAAATAGTGAAATATTCAGAGAAAACAGCCAGCATGCATGTAGAAGAGGATGAATTCAAAGATATGATCAACGCCTTAGACAGTTTTACATATGAAGAATTCATTATTGATGATGAATTTTGGGATTTTATAGGTGACCAGAGGACTAGTACTGAACCTATAGTGGTCATTCCTCAATCTCTTGTCCCTCTGGAGAAGGAGTTAAGTATGCAAATAGTTCCTTCTGTGTCTTTGACTGATAAGAAAAAAGAAATAACCAAAATGTTATGTGAAGAATAAAGAGAAAAGGAAGAAAAGGTTGTTGCTGCTTATAATCAAGAACAAACAGAGGCTGAAAAATTGTCTGAGGAAGTTGAAAAGCCTGAATCCTCATCTGGTCCTTCAATACAAACTTACACCAGAAGGAGGAAGTATCTGTCTGAGAAAGCTAAGGGAAAGAGACCAATGAAAGAAGAAGAACCAGTAAAGAAAACCATACAAGATGATTCCATAAGTCTTGCTGCAATAGCAGAATTCTCGGAAGAACATGAGAAAGTTGAGTCTCCATTGAAGAAACAAGCCGTCTTTATTGACCTAGAAGAAGGAGAGATTGAAGGATGATATGTGGCTGATGAGCCTGTAGCAGCTGATAGTCCTATACAAGAAGAGAAATCTATGCATGAAATGGTTGAAAAGGCTAAAACAGATGACCTCATGGCGAAAGCCATGTTCTTAATTAACCATGGATATGATGCTGATCAAGTTTTTAGCATGACATATGAGGGAATGAAAGCAGAAAAGGAGAAAGTAAACAAACTACTAGACCCCACCTTTGAAACTGAGTATGATAGAACTCTTTCTTAAAAGGCTCCTATGCACAAACTGTCAGCCATGAAGAAATCAACATCAACTCCTCAACCTTATATACGTATCCTTATAGCATGTCTGATAAGGAAATGAAGGATTACCTTTCAAGTCAAGGCTCACAAAAAGAAAACTAGGGAATATGAAAACAAATTCACTCAGAGTTGCCACTCTCAAGCTGATTAATAAAAAGAAAGATAGGCTCAAGAAGATAGAAGAAGAATCATCAACAAAAAGCCAAAATCTAGAGTGACAGCATAAGACATGCAGCTAACCCATCAAGATCGAGACTATCTAGCACTTGTGCTTCATAAATACCCTGAGTGGTTTGCTGAACCCTTCTAACTGAAACTTCAAGAAGGGTTAACCACTACAGAAATGATTAGAGGTGTGTCTACTCCAAAAAGCAAAATAAATTAGAAAATCATTGCTTGGAAGTATGACAGTACTTGGAACATGTTTATGGTTAAAAGGATCTTCGGGCTGGTCCAATTATTTACAGAGTACTCTGCTCTTGTAAATGACCTGGAGATCAATGACTTAAAAGAACTAGCTCAATTAGAACTGATTAATCACTCAACTATGTTTAGGGGTAATGAATTTGAAAACATACTCAAAATGTTCAAACGAACTGATAACTTCAAATCATTGAAAGCCATCTGCATGAGTAAAGATAGGTCTTTCATCAATCCCTTTGTGAAGAAGCAGACAAGACAAGCTGAGGAAGTTGTGTTTCCAGAGCTAAAAGTGAAACCAACATAGTCTTTGAAGAGAAAACTGGTGTTTGGTACCCATTCCTCCTTACCTATCTCAAATGTGTATTATGATGAGAAAACTTATGAGATGGTCATTGAAAGAATATGAGGAGGAAAGGAAAGTGCTAAAATAAGATTATTCAGTGGATATGAGGTAAGACAGCTTGATGAATCTTACATCCACTACATATATACCAGACATTTCAGAGAAATCAGCAACAAACTAGGAGAACAAGATATGCACTTCTTCCTAAAGTGTATCAAGCTGCTGAAAATGGCATATGATCGTATCATTGCCAAGAGAGATAAAAGAAAGAAGAAAAGGACCCCTTTATAGCTTAGGAATATTGTTAAGTTGGAGGTTGATGTGGATGGAAGCTTATTAATTCACAGAGATGGGATGTCTATAGTATCTATCTAGGAACCTATTTCCCTTAAGTTATTACCACTAGAAGCCATCTACAATATGAGCAAGATGAAGATCCATGTGCTGAGCAAGGAAAGGATGTCAGATGCAACAGACTTTGTCAACATGATAAAGACAATTTTGGATCCAACTCAAGCAGCATTTTTGATGCCTCCACAAGACCCAACAGAATCATCACAACCTCAATCACCACACAAACATTGAAGAACATAGGTTCTATAATCCTTAGGGGGAGTATTATTGCGCCCTGAAAGGATCATACATGCCAATTCAATTGGTGAGTTGATGGTTGTTCTGCTAATATTCCCACAAGTCCAAGAATTAATGCGGATGAAGAGTCTGCTGATAAATCAACCAAGTGTGGCCAGCCACATTGGTATATGCAGAAGTCATAAAACAAATGCTGACAAGTGTTTGTTCTTCCGCATTAACAAATGTGGATAGCTTAAAAGAATATGAGGAAAAGGTTGACTCTTCCGCATTTACAAATGCGGAGAAGTCAGACAAATGCGCCAAGTATTTGTTCTTCCGCATTAACAAATGTGGATGAACAAATTACTAATGCGGTAGCATCAGAAGAAATGCTGATGAAGTCCAACTCATCCGCATTTGTCAATGCGGATTAACCAGCAGAAATGCGGATGAAGACTTAGACTAGTTCTGATGTATAGGTCAGGGTAGTTTAGTCATTTTGTAAAAAAGTTATTTGTCTGCCTATAAATAGAATAGAAAACCTCGTACATGAGGTGACAGTTGATAGATAATTAGAATATATTTTGTCATTTACTCTCTAGGTGTATTATTACTTCTTTATGCTCAAACCCTAATATTTTCTATAATCAATCGCCTTCATCAATACAAAAATCATTTATCAGTATTTCTTCTGCATTGAATGTTTCTTGATTGTATGATTCTGCCATTCAATCATTAACTCAATCATTATGTTTGATCCTAAGTGAGAATCTCAATCTCACTACCTAGTCATAAAACTTGTAAAAAGGGGGTTCTAGAACTCACCTTATGCAACTTTCATGTAGACTTCTTCAAACCCGAATGCAAATGAGTTCAAGCACCTAAACCCATCAAACCCACTCAACCAAACACAAACACACATATAAGCACATAACTAAGGCTATAATCAGGCAAGAACACTTAAAAACATCGAATTCTTACTTTGAATTCGACTTCTTCTTGAGCTTCTCTCTAAGATCCAAAGCTTTCTTTACTTTCTCTCTCTAAAACCGGTTGAAATGAAATATGCAGAAAGGTGTGGGCGGCCATCACCTTTTGTATAAATAGTATTTAAATAGTTTTGTCCTTTGTACACATTTAACCCCTCAAATTGGGTCATATTTCATTTCCTTCTCTTCTGCAACTTTATTAAATATTCTTTTCTTCCTTTAAATTTTCGGGGTGTTACAAGATGCTTCACAAGTTTTACACCATGCACTAGAAATACACTAAGTGTAAAATCTTCCAAAGCCAAGACCAACATCTTCTGAAGCCAAAAGTGAAGTCTTCCGAAGCTTCAAAGACAAAGTCTTCTGAAGCCAAGAAATGAAGATAGATTTCTTCCGAAGACTTTTAAACACATGATTTTTCTGATTTACTTTATCATAAAGCTTGATCACTTTCGGCTGCAACTCTGTTGACTCACCAACTTTCACAAGTTGGTGAAAAGGTCCATGCTTTTGGTAAACTGTATATTGTGTTCTTGAGTCTGTGCTTACTACTTTATGTACTTTTATCCTTTTGGTGATATATTAGGATGTGAGCTATGACATGTGTAAGGCCCCCTTTCCGGGACACTCACAATTGGAAAATCATCACGCATAAATATAAAACATATAGTTGTATTACTAAATTCTACAGCGGAATCAATTAACTAAAACCATTTCATATATTAATAATTGTGTAAACGTTTATATAAATATCGAGTTCGCCTTCCGTAAAAAATGTTAATTTCGCCGCCGCCCCCATACGGAGATGTTTAAGCTCCGCCACTCACTACGATAGTATCCCAAAACCAAGAGACATAAAAGTTTTAAAGAAATTGAAAGATTCAATGATTGCAAATTGTTTATTGTCGTCCTATTAATTTATACTATATGCGTAGCTAGCGACTACATTTGAAGGTAAGGTTTGAATTGACACAACTAATTAAACTAGATATATATTAACCCTTATACTAATAAAAGTTACAATTTTGACCCTAAACTTACTAACTAATAATTAAACTAATACTTTAAAACTTGGTTGAGTAATTAAGAAGGCTAACGATCCCAAGTTTCATTTATTACACGAGGTTAATTCTTCCTTTCCTGTTCTTATTCCATGCTTGCTGCTACACAGGCTAATTTCCTTTAAGTTCTTATTTTGGGCATGCATATATATGGATGTCAATATAGCTCTATCACTGGTATGGCCTGTTTTCACTTTTCTTTTCAACTTGTTGACACCACTTTCGAAGTTCTTTCTTGTTGCTTCAATTGTTTACTTGATCCATAACTTCTTGTTTGAAAGTTTTTATTTTGGTTATAATCCATGGTAAACTCTTCAATGCACTCATAATGATAATAATATTTTTCCTTCAAACATAAGGTGCTTCTTGGATTATAAAGTGAATTCAAGATTGTATAAAATATAATTAAATATAATTATTGATTTCTAAATTGTTGATTTATGTTTTAAATCGATTTCTCATATCGTGACTTCGAAACTTAATGCCAAATTTTGTTAGTGATTTTGGGGTTTGAAATGTAATTTTTTCTCACCTTACATTACATTGCTAAACTTATTAGACTCCTAATTTTTTAGTAAAAACTTAACCTATATGTGTATATAAATACACACACATATATATATATGAAAGGATCATAAGAAAGCTCTCTTATTCTAAGAAATCAAGAATACTAAAACCAAATAATCATATAGATTATAAAGTTTTCAATTTATTCTATTATGTTGGGTTGTAGTATCCTATTATAAACAGTTTTATACATTAAACGAAACTAGTTTTTTAACCCGCGCGTTGGCGCGTTCTTGAGTGTAGAGGCAATGCATTAATGCTTAATTCGCAATGATTGTGAAGCCTTTAAACTGAATCTAGCCTTTGATTTGATTATGATAAATTGTTATAGTTTTTTGAAGTAAAAAATTTAACATGTTTACTTTTGTGGGAAAAGTTTAACATTTGAAAGAGAGAAGGGGGTTTTTTTACTTTCTCATAGTAATCACTTGGGTATGGTTATTGTAAAAAAAGATATCTAATTTAAAAAGTTTAAGAAGTATTGTGAGCTTCTTCTATTGTTTAAACATAATAGCCTTTTGGTCATTGTGTTATATATGTAAACTTATTATGTCTTATATATTGATTGTGTCATATATCAGTCTATTGTATTATATATTTTACATCATTTGTTATATATAGCAATTATTGTGTTTTATGTTTGAGATCATTTTGTGTTATTTTTGTCATTGTTTTAAAAGATTATATAAACTTATTATTTATCATTTTATTACACAATTAGAAGTACAATGATAAAAATACATAATTTATTTAAAACTTCTAATTGTAAAACACAATGATAAATAACAACTTTATACAATTCATAAAAACAATGATAAAAATATATAATTTATCTAAAGCATAAAACATAATGATGAATACATATAACAAATGATGAAAAATATATGACATAATAAACTTGTATTTGACAAAATGAACGTATTAGACACAACGAGCTGGCGTATTTGATAAAATGACCAAAATTTCCTGCCTTTTAAAATAATAGTAGGACACGTGTCAAGCACATAATTCATGTAAGGTTTTTTAGATTAAATACTCATTTACTATAACCATACCTATTATTTAAGCCACATTTTAAACTCACATAATACCTAAATTTATGAAATCTATAATTTTGTATATAAAGTCTCATGTCAAGATATTTAATTTTGTTTATCACTTAGTCAACTTATTATAACTCTAACTCTTCATGGTAACTTAATATAACATGCTACATAATTATAACTTGTAGGTCACCTCAATGTTCATAATAATACTTGCAAACTACTAAAACACATAAATATAACCTAACCTATTTGAAACCTTTTTCTAAGTTTTAACACACCTTTAAAGCTTTTGTAAACTCACCAACTAACAATTTGTCAAGCATAAACTCATGAATATTTAGTTTTTATGGAAGCGAAGTATTATTTTGTTCATGTTAGTATGTTTTCGGTGTAATATCACCATTGTAACAAATTGTTTAAACAACAGCATTTTCACCAAAAATAACATTTTTGGATGAAGATAATTACATATGAATTTGTAGATGGATAAATATAGTAAAATAAATATATATAAATAAACAAGAAGAGTTCTCACTTAATTTAAGCAAAAAAAAAAGATGGACAGAATGTTATACGAAACTTAAAAAGTTTCAAAAATCACTTGCTATTCAATAATGGTACTTAAAATACATTAGAAACAAAACTTGAAAAATGGTTGGTTGGTGGAGATGGTGGGTTGTGTTCATTTAGGTTTATGTAAAGTGAAGGGGAAGTAAGGTTGCTTCTTATAACTTTAACCAAAATAATTGAAATTTGTGTTGGGGTTTTTGAGCTACAAGTGGTCAAGTAAGGACATGGAACTTTTATTTGGTTTTGATGGTTCGTTAATAATAAGTTAATTTATGCAATCAGGTTTTCTAATTAATTTAGATTTTTTTAATGTGTATATTTTGGGTTCTAAAATAATTTGTAACATTATAAAGTCTTCGCAGAATCGGTGAAGGGATCACTTACAACACAACAACACAAAGAGGAGAATACACTTAAACTTAATCAAACAGTGAACTGGATTAACCACAAAGTATGATACTAAGAACAAAAGTAATATAAGAGACAGAACAAGAGAACAAGATGCACAAGTGTATGGTTTTCAAGATTGCAGTATATTTCTTTCCCAAGTTCTATTACAAGTGTTACAAAGCATAAAAGAAATTTATAAGAACCTAAGATACTTATACTACATCTTACAGCCAGCCATACTACGAAAGCCAGCTAGATACAATTGACTAGACACAAAACAAAATCAATTGTAGAGTCAAAACGTAGATTGCCTTTTGACTAGTGACTATGACATACCATAGCTCACATCCTTATCTATTACAAAAAGGATAAAGTACATGAAGTAGAAAGTTACAGACTCAAGACCTCAATATACAGTTACCAAAAGCATGGACATTTTCACCAACTCATGTAAGTTGGTGACTATACAGAGTTGCAGCGGAAAGGGGTCCAGCTTTATGAAAAAGTACATCAGATAAAACATGTAGTTAAAAGTTTTCGGAAGAAATCTGTCTTCAATAGTTGAGCTTCAAAAGACTTTGTCTCTGAAGCTTTGGAAGACTTCATCTTTGGCTTCGGAAGATATTGGTCTTGGCTTCGGAAGATTTCACACTTAGAATATTTAATTTCACACTTAGAATATTCTGTTGCATGTATGAAACTTCCGAAGCATTCTTCTTCAATGCACTTGTGTAGTATGCAGGATAGACTTTGGATGTATGAGTTGCATCAACCTCTTTAAATATTCTTTACAAATTCCCCCTAGGCTGATGCTACCAAAACACTTAGTAGACTTCAGATATCAACAATCTTCATTAGGATAATCACCATTCCTTTCTTCATGAGGTGATCAGGATCCTTCAGACTGTCAAAATGTCTTCTCATGTCAAAGAGATCATGCAGAGGCAACTGAAACATCTCTTGCCAAGTGTAGATGTCTTCAGTGTCTTGATCTCTAATGACATGCCATATTTCCGGATTTGTGGTGTATGTCCATGACAAGATGGGTCTTCCTAATGCTAGAGGAGCTGTATGGATGGGAGTTGATATAGCATCCTTTGGCTGCACATCCTCAGGATGTTCTGACTCATCCTGAGGTTCAAAAAAGGATGAAATCTTCTTCTTCTTTGGCTTTGGCTTTGAAACCATCCTTTTCTTACTCTTTGTTACTTTCAACTAAGAAGACTGGCCTGTAGTACTGGATTGATCTTCATTGTCTTTCTCAGTTGGGTCTTCGTCTCTCACAGGTTCAGAAGGAGAGGAAGGTTGACCCTACTATGGATCAGAAGTTGAAGCTTACTGAGATTCATTAGGAGGTCCGGGTTGTGTTGTCTCTGGTTGTTCAACCTTAACCTCCACTTCAGGTGGAGCTTGACTTGGAGAGGAGTGTAAATCAATCAACTTTCCACTCTTTTTGTTCTGCTTGATCACCCTGATATGCTCATCCATAATAGATAGAAACATGGGGCCAAGTCTCCTTCTAGAGAATCCATACAGCTTCAAGAAGCTCATCATCCTCTGCCTGTCAGCAGACTTTTTCATATTCTTTTGGATGATGGCTCTTGACTTAGCAACTTCTTCCCTTAGCTTTCTTTTGGTTGCCTTTTTTCCTTGACTATATTAAGCTTAAAGTTGTCTAAGATACTCAAACTCAACATAGTCATAGGACAAGGGTAGAAGTGCTTCTGCCTGATAGAGGCCTGTGGCACTCAGGCAGTTGATCATCTTGATCTTGTCTTCTTCTTTATCTGCCTGAGGTTCTTATTGAACCGCATCCTCTTGTGCATGACTTTCTTGAACTGGGGATAGAGTAGGCATATGCTTGTACAATTTTTTCTTTCTTCTATCTTCGTTGACTTGTACCAGTAGCTCTGCATCTTCTGCCTCTTTCTTCTCCTTTGACCTCTCTATGTCAACCAGTTCATTTAGTTCATCTAAGGGGAGAGAAATGACATTGTCAATGTCATAGTTGCTGGTCTGCAAGTAGTTTATCTTGACAGCCCTCAACTCATCATCCTGAGTGTTTGGTCTAGGGGCAGCCCTGATTGCAGTTTCCATTAGTCTTGCAAACCCAAAAGATTAACTTTCTCCCCTTAGCATCCTTTTCCTCTCTCTCTCTCTCCTCCTCCTCAATCTCCTTAGATGTCATCTTTCTTTTCCCTTTGTCACTCACAGACCTTTGTGACTCAGGGTGGAGAAAACTTTGGCCTTTATTGCTTGATGTAACTTCTAAGCTCTAGCCAGAGAGAGGTTAAGAAGCACCTTCACCAACAGGTGTCTCAATAAGGGTATGGATCACTACAACAGTTGATGTTGTTGGGACTAGGCTCTCAGATTCTGCCATTGGGCCTTTAGTCAAGGTTTCCCCTATGAAACTAATCTTAGGGTTTGCCTCAACATCCAGTTGACCGATGGCATAGCCTGATTGCCTTAGTATTCTTTTGAAGTTGAACTCTGCAATGATCCTGTCTTGGATTCTTTGAGTCATTATGTCAGCTTGTCTTGATTGGCTTGGATTGACAAGTGGCATTATGACTAAATCCAGACTTTCATAGAAGTTCAAGGTGTGAAAGTTGAAGATCTCTTGTTGCCCTTGAACTCTATGAAAGATGAGGGCTTTTCTGTTATTGTCATACCTCCACCCAATGATATGATTAGAAGATGGTGGAGATGACATAGCCCTTGGTATCCCTTCCTCAAACAGACTCTGTATTAAAGAGTCTATTAAGTCCATATGAATATAAACTTGAGGAAGTTGTTAAGTAGGCACAATTGCAAGTGAGGATGGTAAGTCCTCAATGTCCATACTCTCTGAAGAACTCCCAGGTTCTGTGGCAGTGATGACTTTCTCCCCCTTTTGGTAGCATTATCCACTTACATAGGTGAGCTAGGAGTTAGGTCAATCACCTCCACAGGTTCTTGTGTTCCTGGTTGAGCTCCTCTTAAAGGTCTCCCAACTAGTTATTCCTTAAGATATGAAATCTCAAGTTGCTGATCATTAACCCTGTTCTGCAAGGTAGTTACCTGAGATTCAAGGTGACTGACCTTGGAGAGTAAATAGGTGGATGTTGTAGACGGTTGTTGCACCTTTAGTCTTATATATCCCTCATATTTATCAGAAGAATCATTAATGGATGAGATAATTAGAGCAGAGTCCTCCATCTCATCACTAGCTTTAGGTTCTTAGCTGCTGGTTTTCCTCTACTCACTGACAGCCTCAGTTGAGAAGTCAATGGGATGAGTTGTCATGGTTGAGGTCTTAATGATGTAATCACTTTCAAAAGTGAGAGCCTCTTCCATATGGACATCCTGAACATGTTCAGAAGTGTCCACCTCAGTTGTAGGTGGCTGATGTGGG